>RJWM01030748.1:0-23123 GCA_004363535.1 Dasyprocta punctata
AAGAGTCGTGAATCTGTAAGCTAGGAAAACTGCTGTCCAGTAACATAGCTTTGTTTGTTGAGTCTGAATCACAGAAATACTGTGTAAGTTTACCTAAGTTACCTATGGCTGGCCTGCTGCTAAGAGCTTCTTTGCCAGGGGAGCACAGGACAGACGTGGTCCCTGCCTCCAGTGGCCTGGTGTCAGGCTTTTCCCCATGTCAACGCGGGCCCGGGGGCACCGTCACCTCTTGCAGAGCCAGCCTGGGTCCTGTTCTGCTTTAATCCTTTAATGCTCTTTGCAAGATTTCCACATCCAGTAGCTTGAAATATAGAAACTCCCTTCCCCTGAAACAATTGGGTATAAAATGTGTTGCTAGTATTATAATAACTGAAATCAACAAGTTATAATTCATGACTGTTGTTCCATTTTTCTACTTTTAGAGAGCTTAATCAATCTGTGCACATTATTCCAATATCCTCAATGATTTATTTTTCAGTGATTTTATTTTTAAAGAGTAAAGCCTTCTTCAAACAAGTACCACCGAGAGTCCTCTCCCTGAGCGGCTCTTTGTGGGTCTCCATGCAGCGGGACTGCGCTAAGGTTGAAATCTGGACCCTGACAGATCTAACTGAGAGTGTGCTGAAAACAACAATAAAAGTCCGCGTTTTTCTTTTACGTAGGTATGGAAACTGGTGTTAATTTTTGCTAGAACAAAGGGGATATTGCTGCAGGAGGTGACAGAGAAATGTCTCAGCAGCAAGCAAAACAAATACTTGCTTTAAAAAAAATGTCAAAATGTGGATGTGCCTCGAATCATTTAAAAAATAGAAGGTGATAAGTTGAAAATGTCAGGTAATTGGCAGACAGATAGAAAGTTAAACTGTGTCCTCAGCGAAGAAAATTAACCAGCAGCTGCCAGCAGGGACCCCAAGGTCATGTGAATGCCAGAATCGAGCAAAGCCCAATCATTCAGAGGGGGTCTGGCCTGATATTTCCCCTCCCTGGTCATTTCCAGATCTCTCAGGAACTGCCCTGAACTACTGCCAACATGTGTTCATTTCTAAAAATTACATAGATTGTGATTTATTACCCATCACACTACAAAAATCCACTGTGAATTAAATCAGCCCTTTGTTTAAATTGCTCCTCAGAAACCCACATCATATCATCATAAATGACATTGAAGTTATCATCTTCAGCCCTCAGCCTCGGCCACTGATAAGGCCCCACCGTGAGGCGATCAATACTTACTATTCATTTTTGAAATTATCTTCACATTGATCCCTGAACAAGCGCCAGCGACACAGAGGCACAGTGCCTTTAATACAATAATTATATAAAGGTTTACAGGCTCATCCTCCCAGCCAATAAAAGCTGTCAACTGGCAGGGACAGTTACAATCCCATAATCCATCAAAACGCTGTTCTCTGACCTATGGGCTTCTGGGCTTTCAGGAGACCACGATAAACACGCCGGTGCCGGGGACGAGCGCGGCTCTGACCGGCTAAACAAAGACCGCAGATGGATGCTACCGATTAGCGGAGACCCTGGCGCACAGCAGCCTGGCGGACTTCTTTTTAAATGCTAGGGACAATGAAGGGTCGTCTATTTGCTAATTGTAATTCACTAAGAAGGCATGCAGTTCGCCTCTTTTCTGCTTTTATTTTTTGGTCTTTAATTGATCAGGCTTGACTTTGAACTGGATGATATATGGTAATGAAGTAAGCCCATAGAAATCATGGTGGAGACAGGTATCCGAGAACAGGAAGAAGTAAAACCTCTGACCAGGGCGCGGGAGACGGATCAATCACAGGGAGGCGGGGAATCGTTTCAGAGCTTACACACACACACACACACACACACACACACACGCAACTGCACACACGTGCATCCATACACGCATACATACAAACATGCATGCACGTGTGCTCGTGAACACACAAACACATCCACACTTACATGTGTTCACACATATACATACAAAGCTGTACTCATAGATGTACTCGCACACTCAGGAACACACATGCAGACTATAGAAGACAGTCTCCCAGTCGAATCTGAATGCACAGTGTACATTTGTTTTTAAAAATTCTGCAACTTTCTCACTTTGTGCTCAAATTGCTCTTAATATATTACATATCATTTTCTGAGTTTCTTTAACGTGCCACTGAAATCCCCCTCGTTGAGAGAAACAGACTAAAAATTAGTGGAATACATTTTGTTTAAATATATTAATGTTTAACTGTTTTCAGTTAGCTAACCAGTTTGCATGACTAGGGTCAGAGTGGAGAAGTCTTTCGGCCCAGAGCAGAAGGGACCCGGTCACGCAAGCTCCTCCGGAGAGCGGCTGAGCCCGAGGGGAGGCGCCGGGCCCCCGCGGTTCTCGCCCATGCTGCTGCGAGGAGGCAGCTGCGCCTTCCGTATCACTTTATTGTGCATTTACTTTAACCTTAGTCCAAAGTCTGTATTTCCACTCTGGTTTCATTCTTCCATTCCCAGGGGACTCAGTCAATCTTTTTTGAAGGTATTATAGATCTTGGTAGTGTTAAAAATGGCAAGTTATTGATTTTTTGAAGATTTTTGGGGGAAAGTTTGGGCATTTAAAAGTGCCAATGTTAAAATAAGAAAAAAGAGCCACGTGGCACAGAATTGGTCTGTTTATGGTATGCGTGTGCTGTTATTTGGATTCGACTAAACGCATGTATTTGCAGAGTGACTGAACAAAAAGTTTTAGGTGAGGTGAGTTAAAGGAATTGGCAGGCTGGTTTTATCTACTGTGGAGCAGAACATCCAAGTGGGCTAGAGCTAGCTAAATCCCTGAAAATCGTAGGAACGAGATGGATGTGAAGAATTTTAAAAATGATGTATGAGTCTTGGAGAGTTGTCTAACTTTGTGCTAGGCCTTAATATATTCTGATCTATTCATTTTAATTTTTTAGAAAGCTGCGTTGCATGTCAGTAAGGGAACGCACCAGAGACAGGAAAACAGCGCAGCAAGAGCTCTACTTTCACGGCTCTCACAGTTCAGGGCGCGCAGCTGTGCCGCGAAGTGCGCTGGGCCGTGACGTCCACGGTGCACACACTGGTGACGCTCCTGCCAGAAACCGTGTGCAGGAAGGCATCAAAGAGAAGCTGGGGTTGGGAAGCATCCATCGAGCGCCTGAGAGGCGGCACCCCTTGGAGGTCTGCTTCCCCACACCACGCTCGCCTCTGTCCTAGGCTTGGTCAAGAAGCTCAGCAAACAACCAAGGGCAAGATCAGGGGAAAAAGCTGCATAAACACAGAGGTCTGGGTAGACGCTTCCACACCCAGATACGGCGGCACCGAACAGCAGCCTTTGTGGAGCAAAGCAAGACCATCCCCATGACGGCGCCTGCGGATCTCTCACTGGTGATCCTTGGCACTGTCTACTGTGATCCAAAGCAGCCAGCAGGATTCTGCTGATCTGGCTGCACGGTCACAGCCTTCTCCCCTGGGCCGCCAGGGGAGCTCTGTGCAGCGCTGTGCTAGCTCTCCTTCAGGCCTCAGTGTCTCCTTCTGCTCTGGGACGCCGCCGTGTGAGAATGAGTATTCCTCTTGCCCTGGGAGAAGCCCGAGCCTGCAGGGAAGGCACCGTAGGACATGGCAGGAATGCCATATTCCAGACTCAGGAGCCTTCACTCTCATCAACACAGAGGCCTTGATTCCGTTTTTCCTTACAAACATCTAGAGTGATTAAAACATGCTTACAGGCCGGGGATTTAGCTCAGAGGCACAAGTGCCTGCCTGGCAAGCGTGAGGTCATGAGTTCGATCACCGGTACCAAAAGATAAAATAAAATAAAATAAAATAAAATAAAACAAAATAAAACAAAACAAAACATGCTTAAAACTCTTTGAAAGAAAATGCATAATAGGCATGAATCATTTAACAGAGGAGGGAATTACGTAATTGATCGGAGAACTAGGGTTCACAATGAAAGTATAAATCCATTTTTAAAATTCTCTGTCACAAGGATGTATTTGCAAGCAATTGAGGTAGGTATTTTCATGAGATGTTTCCCTCACCAGGACCCTGTCCACCTTCTGGGAAAAACAAAACAAAACAAAACAAAAAAACTTCTAGAAAAAAAAACCTTCTAGATTTACATGCTCATAAGGCTGGCAGGAGGTCGCTGGAAACATCAGAGAACTGTGCAGGTGCAGCCCCGGCTCCTCAGTCTGCTCCCCGGCTGCATTCGCCTGCTGCACTCTTGGCTGCCGTACGCACCTGGTCTCCACAGGATCCTGCTGTACAAAGGCAAACCCACTCGTGTCCTCCCTCTGTGCTAGAATCCTTCAACAGTCCCCACTTTCTTAGGGTACAGATCAGCATTTCCAACAAAACTCGAAGACCTCACGTTAGCAGACCCCCTCTATCTAACTCATTTTTATAGCTTTTTGAGCTCATTTTGGGACTTCATCTTGGGTCACTTTTCTCCTGGACCATGCGATCCCAACCTGACTTGCACACATGCAAGCATGTGCTTCTCCTGCTCTGGGATTTTGCACACAGACCTTTCGTGTCTCCCCTCCCCCAGGCTTCACTCCTAGCAAACCTGTGAATCTGGAATCTGAGGTCTTCATGTGATATGATGCCTAATTTCTTTATACTCCTCACTTGGTCTTTTCTCCTTCATGGCTGCTTTTGATCTTCTCTAAATATGCTCCCCCTCAACTATTTTGAGGTTTAGGACTCTCCCCCAAACGACCATTTCCTATTTTCTTACATATCCTGTAACTTCCTGCGTGGATGCCTTAGACTGTGCTCCATTCTCTTCACCCTCACCCCACAACCAAACGCCATTCGCACTTCAGGGAGAACTTGGAGCCTCCCTTGGAGTCACAGCTGTTCAGTCCACACATACCTTCTTTTGTTCTTTTATATTTAAGGCTACTCACAATTCCTCACTCTCAGCTCTTCTGTCATTCTGAGCCTGATAATTCTTCGTGGTTGGAACTGCCCCAGGTATTGTAGGGTGTTCTACACCTTCGCTTACCTCTACACACTGTTCACTAACCTCGCTTGGTCCCACCTGTGACAGCCATGAACTTCCCAGTGTCCCTAGACACTGCTGAACATCTGGAGAGAGATGGGCAAGGGACTGAAGGCTAAGAACAAGGTTTTGTTTCTTCTTCTATTGAGATGTTGTATTATCTTCCCGCTGGCCTTTACCAGTGACTCTCTCAGGAGAGCACAAGGCCGGATCATGCTTGGGTTCTACCTTTGCTCTGAAACTCATGATGATGGCCTCTGCTATTTGGAACTTGCAGGCCTTTCACTGCCAGGGATATCATCACCCTTCCACTCAGTCAATATTTTGTTCTTTTTTTTTTTATTTCTGAAAAGTTCTGTGTCAGGCAACTCAGTTAACATCAGCAGAGAGGATTTTGAGTTAATGCCTACAAAGTTTCTGTGAGCAGTTGAAATCGCAGGTTGGTCTTTACGAGGAGGTCCAAGGAGAGGGCTGCCCGAAAGCAGATGAGTCAGGTGGGACAGCACAGGTATTAAGGAAGGAGCTCAGCGTCCTCTTCTGCAGTTTTGGGAAACTTTCTGGCATGTGTGGAATTTGGCGCCACATTGTATGCCAGCCTCGGTGGAATACATGAAGAATTCTAAATCCTTCCACATATTTTACATTCTGCCCTAATTCCAAGATTGTCCAATGTATAAATGTAGCATCCTCTAAATAATACGCAAAAGAATCTTCAACAGTAAGTTAATTTTCAGTTGTTTAAACTAAGAGATCAAGAGAGGGCATCTCACGTACATGAATTCTGCAAACAAAAACTTTATAACTAAATTAACATGGGAGAAAATTCATTGAAATGGGGTGAAATATTTAAGAAGACATATAATAAAATAGGTGATATAATTAAAGGTACTATTTTCAGAGCTGGATTTCTCATAGTGGAAAAAGAAGAATGGGCCAGAAATAATTAAAGATGAAGATACGAATTATATTAGAAAGAAGCTACTTCTCAAGAACTCCACTGAAAAATACACTGCCATTATGCAAGAACTAGGTTTTAACTCCAGTGAGAACTTAAAAGGAATTTGGATCAAGGGAATCTGACTCATGACGGCCCGTGAACTCCAAGGTGCGGGGTGAAGCTGAAGGGTGAGAAAGCTGGGGGCAGGGCGTGGGGCCAAGTGAATGCACTGTAGAACCTTGCGCACGAGGAAGCCCCTGGGGGGAGAGCTGGATGGGTGGGATGAGGTGAATCCCGTGGCCTGTGCTGAAGTTATCTAGTAATAAGCAACAGATTGCCCCCAGCTTGGCTGTGAAAGAACAGTGGATACGGATGATCTCACTCAGTCTCTGTGGGCCGCACATGCAGGGGCAGCACAGCCTGCAGTTCTGGAATGAAGTCTTCACGAAGTCACTGTCCTCTTGTTGGCCAGGCTGCAGAGTAGGCTTCCCAATGACCTGGCACAGTGCTGTTGGCCAAAGCTTCCATTCCTCACCACTGCCTGGGCCTCAAGGGCCACTGGATTCTCCTCAAACCATGGTCATGGTCTGCCCAGAGCCAGTGGGAGACAGGCTGATACCTTGCTGTGCTCACTCCTGCAATACCGTGTTGGTGACAAAATCAGCTGTACTCGATGTGGGAGGGTGTGACATGCAGACTCAGAGGCTGGGGACCACAGTCTGTGTGGTGTGGCAGGGTGTGAGTCTGTGAACCATCATTCAGGGGAGTGGGTGATGTGCCTTTACCTGGCCATTGAGATCCTGCCCTGGACACTAGCAGATGGTGGGGAGAAAGAAACTGTAGGAGCCGCGGAGCTTCCCATCCTGTGCCATTGACACTGTGTCTCAGCAGGGACCAAGATGGGCATTGCTAGTGACACCGGAGATGCTAAAGTGCAGACTGTGGCTTCGCGGTGTTGTCAGCATAAGAGGAGAATCACTGCCATCTGGCCAAACAAAGTCCTAGACTGCATTTTCCTTCCCTGCAGTGGAAATGAGGAGGCCAGTGACAGAGGGTGACGGAAGTGAGAGCAGCCCAGGCTGCAGCCGGGTCGAAGGGAGCATTAGCAGCGTTGGGTGCCTCTGAGATGCCTCTGGGAAGGGGGTGCACCTTCCTCGAGGATGAGCTTGCACCAAGCTCAGGAAAGCTGGATTCTAGGTCAGCCAAGGGAGGTACTCAATCAGTTAGAGAGGGCTTCCTTTTCCTCTTGGAGTGGGACAGAATGAGGCAGATACCAGGAGCAAGGACAGAGGGCAACTGAAGAATTTGTTCAACAAAAAACTGGATGTTATCAACAGAAACACTACCACTTTGCCTCAGTTAGTACTTGTTTTTCTTTTTTTTAATAAAAGCAGATGACTTATTTGAAGGTAGAGAAAGAGGGGTGGAGGGAGGAAAAGAGGGAGGGAGAGAAAGAGAGAGAGAAGGAGAGAGAGAGAGACTGAAACGCAGCATCTGTAAAAGAACTAAAGAAGCAGAGTTTCAAATAAAAGCAAAGGATTTCGGTGAAGGTGGGGAAAGGGAAAAGAGACAGAGAGAAGGAGAGAAGGTGAGAAAGAAAAAGAGCTCTACTTTGGGTGACTAGGGAATATTGGAAAGGGAAGCATGCCAGTCCGTCCTTGTTTAAATGCAGAATTTGAACTAAACACTCCTGAAATATATTAAGATATGAAATATTAGAGTCCTCCTATTTGATCACTCATTAAAAAGACAAAAGAATCAACTACTTTTCCCTTCTAGTTTTCCAGGATGCATTTTCCAAATGCTAATTAAACTCGCGTGCGGCTAGGGAGAGCCAAGGAGGAACTGAGCAGCTGGATTTGGCGCCAACACGCAGGATTCAGCACCAGGCCTCTGACCAGAGGTTCTCCGGCAGGAGAGTGTGTTTCTCAAGGCTGTGATTGCTATGCTTCCATGTGGACATCTTCAATAACGTTTCATTTCTCCCAAGATTCAGGTTGTGCACACTCATCTCCTTGCTCTCCACATTCCGCCAGATAATAACGCAGACCTGTGCTCAAAGATGGACACGTGAAGGGATCTATGAAATTCTCAGCATCCTCGAGGTGCCTCATCCTGTATTTTTATTTAATTGCTTTCGACTTGTAACAATGGGGAAGTACTGAGCTGTGGAGGAACAGCCGAAGCCCGAGCTGCAGACGATGTATCTATTATCTCCTTGCATGAAGGTCACCGACCTATGACAGTTGGAGTAGCAGAAACATTAGAAATCATGTGCAATTTAATCTTTACACAAATAAAGGAAAAGTATCACAATGCCTGAATAATGAAGACTCTCTCAGAGAAAAAGAAAAGTCCGTCCCTGAGGATAGTCTTCATTTTCTCTCCTGAGCTGTTCCAATGCGTGCCTGCGATGAGAGCCACTCTCGGGCTGACACACGTATTAATGGTCTTTTGGCTGGAAGAGAGGCGATGTTCTCTGTGATTGCTCCGTGCAGCTGTGACTCAGTTCTCCTCCTCTCACTCTTCACCACCCCGCGTCAACCCCCAGAGCCCATTGTTCACTGAGCGGCTGTCATCCAGCAGGGAATTAACTGTTTGCCCTCCTACTTCAGTGGGGCCTGCAGCACAACCTTACTTTTCAGAATGCACTGCTGTATCTTAAATCTTTTAGAAACTTACAAAGAAAAGAAACACTAGTTCTGAGTCAGGTTGAAAGAAAATCCAAACACAGTCCCAGGAGCAATAAATTGGGGGTGTTAGATGAAGAAAACGATGTCTAGCTGTCAGTGTGTGTGAGTAGGAGAGGCAGGGAGGGCTTGCGCGGACGGCTCAGCGGGGCGGGTCCCCCGTGACTCGCAGAGGAGGACCGTACCGCACGTGGCCCTTGGCTGCTGGGGACTCCTCTGGGTCCTGGCCTTAGGGCCAGGAGCTGCGCTTGCAGCAGGACTGTGCTGCCCCTTTGGTGGACATGAGAGCCGAGGAGGACAGACACTTGGTCCCTGATTTCCTGTCATGGCACAGGGACACAGCACCCCTCCCAGATGAGGGAGCAGCAGCGCTCACCAGGATCCCAGCAAGCGAGCAGCACACCAGGAGGAGACGGGCCAGAGCCAGGCGTGGGGAACGGGAGGCTCTTCCGTAAACTTCACCCACAGTGTCTGAGTAAATCATTTCTGGAGGAATAAGTTTGGGCTTAGAGATAATTCACGAAGAGTGCAGAGAGCACCTGCCTGCCCCTCACCCCATCTGCCTCCAGCTGCTCCTTCATGTCCAGGCCCGGTCATTTGGGCCGGGGACCAGCACTGGCCTGTCAGTATCGGTGACACTCACCATTTGCTCAGAAACCATCGCCCCTCACTGATGCCCCTCACCGTCCAAGAAACCCATCTAAGACCTGTTACCTTAGTCATCACGTCTCCTTTTGACTTTCTTGGAAGTGACAGCTTCTTGGACATTTCTTACTGTCAATGAGTTTAACAGGTTTGAGGATTCCTGGTGGGCTTTTATGTACAAAGTCCTTTCACGGAAATTTGTCTGGTGTTTTCCTCATAGCCTCACCCCCTCATGGGGTGCAACTTTCTAAGCATAGTCCCACTTCTGGGCCCAGGGAGTATGCTTTGCCCCCTTCAGCAGGAGTAGCTTCACACATTATTTGAAACCCTCTTCACACTATGTATATCCTGCTTAAGGTTAAGTTTAGCTGTGGTTTTGATTGGCTTGGAAGTTACCTAGGGACTAGTAAGGTACACTGCCAGGTGTGTCCGGGTAGGTCATGAAGAGATGACCTTGGGTACCATGCCTGCCCCCTGGCCTCTTGCCTCCAGGATCTGCCCCACTGCTCTGCTTCCTGGCTGCTGTGAATTAAGCAGGTTTCCTCTGCCACACACCTTTGTGATGATAGTTCTGTGCTGGAACCAGTTTACCATGAACTGAATCTCTTGAAACCATGAGCCAAGTTAAATCTCTCTTCTTTTAGATTGTAGGTGTCAGGTTTTGGCCCAGCAATGCTCAAGCTGACTAATACAGCCTGTCATTTAGTTATTAACCTATCAAATAACTTGCTTATATCAGCATGAATTCAACTGTATTGTACTTTGGATTATAATTCAATCATTTCTCTTTCTCATACCATCATAGATGTGGTCATTGGACAGTCTTTCGAGTCCTGTGTCCCTTTGACTTACCCTCATCAGTATGAGAGTTTTTCATTTACTTATTTTGAAGGACTCACTGACTTCCTATACTGTAAGGTGTTCTAAGCTTCTTTTGGGTATGTGTGCTGCGTGCATCTGTTACTACTGGATGACAGTTCTTCTAGGTCTACGCACAGTAGAACAGGGGATGTGCACATGTGCATGTGTGTACTCATGTATATCTCCAAATTATCTATTATCTACCTGCCCTTCTATCGATCCCTAGTCATTTTTCATTTGTAACTGTCTGTCTGTCTCTCTGAGTCATAATCTTTCTACCACAGTGTCCTGTTAACTATCTCCTTCTTTGTCTATATATCTGTCTGTCATCCATCCATACATCTTTCTCCCTTTCTCTCTCTTTCTTGTCTATCTTTTTCTGTAACCTGCACTACACCAGGGATAAACTTGACTGCTGTCATCACTATTAATTCTTTACTTAATCTCTGTGTGTAAGTTCTTGAGCTTTTATGAGGAACAACTTGCTAAAGGAGAGCTTTGGACTAGTTAGTGGCTTTAGGGACCTCTTGCCTTATTATCTGTTCTCCAATGTATCTAATCACAAGAAGCCTGAACTGCCTGCCATGCCAGGTTCTTCGATGCCGGGGACTGGCTCTGTGCGAGCCCTCCGTACAGTGCTTGGAGGAGAGCCATGATTTGGCTTTTATGTCAGGTACAAAAGCAGGCAGGTTCTGCCACTCAGTCACTCCCCAACACCAGCCCGTGTGCGGCTGTGCTGTGGTCCCCAGGGAGCCCTTGTTGATGGTTGTTCTGGCCCCACTCCTCACACTTTGTCCAATTCCTGCTAATTCCATCTCACCATGATGTCCACACACACCCTGCTGCAAATTGCTCTCAATCCTTTTTCATGAATTAGTTATAATATTCATGTTTATTTGAGTCTCAACTAAACAACATCCTAAAACTATTGAAGCTTTATATTTATATATTTATTTTGTTTTGTTTTCATGCCATGCTGAGTAGAAATTACCTATTACTTGAAGCCAGACATGAATGCAGGCATTCACTTACCAAATAAAATGTGGTTTTTTGTTTGTTTTGTTTTACCTCTATGAAGTGGACATATTCCTCATGAGGTTAGACAAAAAGATTGAACTGTGGCACACACAGTAGAAAGATGCATAGAGGAGGGTTTTGGTTTTACATGAAGACTTTCCTTAAAGCACCAGATCACTAGAAATAGAAGATACTGTCTCCATCTGTGTCCAGATATGCTATTATTATATTAAACATATATTTTGAAATACTTCTAACCTGAAATTGATCTCAAGCATAAAGAATGACACTTCAAAAAATGAAAATTAGCAAATAGCTCACTATAGCAACAGTGTTATTCTTTATTTCTAAGTAAACTACTCTTCATACAAAGGCCTCTCAGGATGGTCTACTAGCTGCCAAATATATTCCTCTTAATTTCAGTCAATTTAATAATGATCATAAGAGATAATTTTCCACATTTATAGTTTCAAAGTCCGTTAGCATCTGTTCTGAATATCAGACTTTATTAGATGTATTTAAGTAACCTTTCTGAAGCTGTGTCCTTTATTCCCCTCCTACAGTCATGAACAGCATAACATTTATTTTCACCGTGAAGACTTAAGACAGACAAGACACTGGATGATGATTTCAATTAGGGAATGGAAAATGAATCTTCAGTGCTCTGAGAGGCTGAGCCAGGAGGGTAGCGAGTTTGAGTTGAGTCTTGCTGGAGCAACTTAGCAAGACCCTATTTTAAAATGTATAAATAAATAAACAAACAAATGAAAA
This sequence comes from Dasyprocta punctata, assembly GCA_004363535.1. NCBI lineage: Eukaryota > Metazoa > Chordata > Mammalia > Rodentia > Dasyproctidae > Dasyprocta > Dasyprocta punctata. The sequence continues at coordinate 11,918 of RJWM01030748.1, forward strand.
CCTCCTGGATAATTACTCAGTGTGAGGATCCTGAGTTTAATCTAAAATAAATAAATAAATAAAGCAAAAAAAAAAAAGAAATGAAAACTGCCCTTCAGTAGAATATCATTGAAGGAGAAAAGCATAAATTCTTCAATGAGACTTCACAGCTTTGGGAAAGGACAGTTGGGATATCTGCCCCACACCAAGTTGCTGTAATCATAGCATAAACCTCCAACTACTAAAATTGAGTACTTACATTATTGAGCTAAATGTTTTGTTTGTTTATAAAATGTGGTCCATTCAAAGCAGTAAATTCTGGTTTTGACACACTCTCTGTTCTAAAGCAACATGATGATAAATGGGGTTCTAAAAATAAAGACACAGAATGGAGACAAATCTCCTCTTGAACCAGAAAACATACCAATCCAAGAACCCAGTCTGACCCAGGACCCTGAGCGACTCTGGGGAGCAGCTGGTGTCACCTGACGCTGCCTCTTGGCAGGGCAGCAGGAGGTGCATGCCCGGGAGTAACTCAGCTTTCTGGTCAGCAAAGAGCTAAGAGAAAGAAATAGTGAGGCAGACTTGGGGCTACTTTTCAGTACAACAGTGTGTTGGATACTTTTCTCTCATTGCTGAGACAAAATACCTCAGACCCAAAATTAAGGAAGGAAAGATTTATTTAGCTCACTGTGGAGGTTTCAGTCCATAATCAGCAGGCTCCACAGCAGGGTGGCATGGCACAGCGAAACAGTTCATGGCAGTAGACAGCGAAAGCAGCCAGAGCAAAGACGAAAGAGCTCAGAGAAGACTCTGTCCCTTATATTGCATGTAGGCTGTTCACCCCAGGGTGGGTGCAGCGCTCACACCCATAATTCCAGCACTGGACTATGAATCAAGCACAAATTCTAGAAGCCTTCCCCCATGGTTGCATGAGGCTTTTCAGGGGACATCCAGACACAGATCATAGCATTCCACCCCTGGCTCCCCAAAGACTCATGCACATCCTTTGTGCAAAAGATATTTAGCCCATCTCCAAGAGTTGTCAGATGCTAATGGTTTCAGCACTGATGCAAAGTCCAACTCTAAATTCTGCTCTGAGATTTAAGGTAAAAACTTAGCTGTGAACCCTTGTACAAATTAAAAGAAAGTTAAACACTTTCAACATACAATGGTACAAGGTAAACATTTCCATTCCAAAAGTTACAAACGGGAATACAAAGAAATGGAACCAAAGCCAGTTCAACATCCAACAGGGCAAACATGAAGTCCTGTAGTTCTATGTAGAACATCTGAAGCAATCTGGTAAATTTTGAACTCCAAAAGGCTTGAATGGCTCCTCCCCTAGGGCACTTCCAGTGGTTGTGTTTCCCAGGGATTCTCTCTTAGGTCCACTCTGCTCAATCCTTGCAACTTTCCTTAGATGATCCACATTCCTGACTTTTCCAAACTTCTGGGTTGTCCACTGCACCTTTGGTGTCACACTCATTGCTTCATGCTTTGCCCTCTAGGGAGCACACTGGCGGGCCTCCTAGGCCTTTTTCTGAAATCTGGGTGCAAGCCACCTTAACCTCAGAGCTCTTGTCTTCAGCACCACATGGAAGACACAAAGGTCTGCTGCCAGCTGGAGCAGTAGTCAGGCTTCCCTGCTATTGACGGCAGAGCTCAAGTGCCTAGATTTCTGAGCACTCTAAATCCAATTCTGAAGAACAAATTCTCTACGCCACCACCATTCTGGAGCATAATGTGGCTGCTCCTTTTCTGGAACATGGTACTCTGTGGCTTTCTCCTCAAAGCAAAGTCTTTCACTTTTGCAATTTTGAGACTGCAAAGGATGGAGGCTTGTTGTTTCTTGTGATGCCCTGAAGCCATCTTTTATATTCTCCTGTTGCTTACAAGCAATTAAGATCTTCCCAGCTCTATTTTTGTAGTTCACAATTTTAATGGAGTTTTTATTCTGGTCAAACACACAACATTTTAAATCATCCTTCTGGGCTCCTTGTTCTTGATTCTCAACATAAATCTGTCTAAAGCCCCCAACAATAGCCATGCCACTGCCTCAATATTAGGCTGCCTTGAAATTTCATCTGCCAGCTTAATTAATCTGCCATCCTCAATCTCAGTCTCAGGCAAAATCTCTGGACATGAGCCAAGAGCAGGAAAGTTTTCTGCCAAGCCATAACACGTATCGTCTGGAGTTCAGCAGCTAGTGCAGTCCTTCTTCCCAGCAGAAACCTCCTGAGCCTGGACTTTACCAGTTTTCTGGTTTTTTGAACTCTGACCAGACTCGCCCATACAGAACAGTCTAAGGAGTTCCAGCTCTATTTTTTCAGGTGACATCTCTGCACATTTCCAAACACTTCCCAAAAGTCATTCCCAAAGGCTCTGGAACAATTCAGTCAGTTATAGTCACACCAATGACCCCATTTCTGGTACCAGACTCTGAGTTAGTTACTTTTCACTCATTGCTAAGACAAAATACCTGGTATCCAAAATTAAGGAAGGAAAGGTTTATTTAACTCACAGTTTGTGTAAGTTTCATCAGCTAGTTCCAAAGCAGCGTGGTGTGGCAAGAGAAAAAAGGGGAACCATGGAGAGAAGACTGTTCCTTTTCCTTTTGTTATATGTCCACTCCACACCCTACAGTGAGTATAGCACTCACACCCATAATCCCAGTGTTGGATCATGAATCAATCTCAAATTCTAGAACCTAATCCCGTGGCTGTATAAGGCTTTGGGTGGGGGGACATCCAGACACAAACCATAACACACAACAATGCAAAGGTCAGAAATCAAAGGAAAAAGAGGTGGATATGGAAAAACCAAGTGTGGCTGATATTAACACGTTCATTAAATCACTCATAATCCTACACCTTATTTTTCTGCAACCATCTATGAAAGTATTTAAAAAATGAAGATTTCTCCTAAAATCTAATGGGGTAGATCTATGTTTACTTACATTTCTGAGGATGGCCTGATAACCCAAATTTCATTCAATTTTTGAATTTCTGCTTTTTTGGCTTAGCAATGGTATCCACTTATCTTTATCCTATGAAGAGATTTTTGTAATTTTTTTACTTTCAACTTCAAATTTAATTGCAACCATGCATTTGAAAAACAAAGAATAGTTCATTGAACTGCTTTTATTCTTGGGTCTAACTCCAAAGTGCTAATTTCACAGGACATCTTGGCATGTAGTCCCTAGGCTCCAGGACTGAATTCAAGATTTCTGATTTTGTTAGCTGGGATGTGACCCAACTTATCAGGCACCAAACTGGCTAGCATTTGTTTTATTGTTTCCATTGTTTGGCAGAATCTCTTTTATCTTGTACTCCCCTCACATTGGAGTGTCTTTGTTTTCATAAATGCAATGGCATTATAGGCTCAGCCAAGAACAGAAAGGGAGGCCATGGGGTCACACAACAGCTTTCCCAGAATGGCCTTGGCAACTCAAACAGAAATTTCCTACAGCAAATAACCAAGTATGCTCAAAATCCATGACTTCACGCTCAGCTTCACCATGTTCCCACTGACACATTTTCCCCTGGTGCACTTCAAGCCTGTAGACACAGGGACCATCCAGCCTCCTGGTACACTAGTTAGTATTTCATGTCATAGTCCTTGCTCACCTAACTGCTCTTGCTTTGTGTAAAGTGGTCTAGGTTGCTTAGTAAATTTTACCTCAAATGGGCCTATTTGCTACCCTTATTTTAAAAATGAACAAGGTTTCACACTTTTAAACCTCTAAGCATGACTTTACACTTGAAATGTAGATGGCATGAATCTGTTCTAGCAATGGATTAGCAATAATGAGATTGACTCAGAGACATTTTAAGGAAAATTACTTGCAAACCCCCTGGTCAAAATCATGGTGTTTGTACCAGAAAAGACTAAGAAAGTGGCCAGAGGGCTGCCATAGCCACTACATACAGGAGGCCCTCTGAGCCACTGAGCTCACATCCAGTTTGAATCCTGGTATTCTCCTCTCCACGTCCAAGACCACAGCTGCCACATCTATCTGCCTTACTCCCAGTCTCTTAGTGGACAGAGTGATGGGGCTTCTGTTCCTCAATCTCATTGTGGACCATTCAGAGAGTCTATAATAACAGTAATGAGGAAGTTCTTAGAAATAGCAGACTGATGGTGACATCATATATGAGATGGTTAATTTGTTAGCATCAGGGCAGAGGTGCTTCAAAGCTCTCCAAAAGTGGTGCCAACACATGTGGTGAAGTCAAAACAGTGCGCCTAGTAGGACGAGAAGTTATCCTGAAGCATTTGAATTTTCTTAGGCAGGTCACCAGCAGTTCCTGATATTGAATAGAGAGGAGGAACCATTTTTCTCCTCTTTTTTTTCTAGTATTTGTAATTGTAAACAGTGGAAATCAAGACTAGATAGTTTAAATAGATTATAATTTACTGAAAAATTCCAGAGTGCAGAATCATAAGGGGCAGATGAGCAGGACTGCAGGATCCACATGAGAAAGACAGACCTCTGCACTTGTCCCTTGGAGTAAAGACTTTGTCACCAGCCCAGATGGGCAAAGACACCATATCATGCTCTGTGGACCCTGTCTTCTGTGACCTGTTACCTCCACACCATCCAGGCTTTTGGGGTGATTGTAGCCAGATTAAGACTGAAAGCCACTGTGCTCTTGTGAGTCCAAGCTACTGCCTGCTTGGCTGTGACCAGGATCTGGGGGGAAGACTCTGCTTCTATGGCAGAGGCTGAAGGTCAGGTCATGAACAGAGGCTGTGTAGGCCCCGGGAAGGTGAGGGACTCATGTCAGTGTCCTCAGTAGGTAAGCGAATCAATGAATATGTTGATCCTGTTATCAAGCCATAAATAAAAAAGGCCAAGAACTGTGTCAGATAATAGATACATGGTTGTTTTTTATTGTCTATGTATTAAAAGAATAATTATGGTCAAAACATACAGTGAATGTGTAAATCAAAATCTTTATCACAGAAAAGATAAATTTTAATCCCCTCAGGAGACTCCTTCTTGCTTACATAAAATTATTCCATAACTTTTGGCAGTGTGTCTTTTACTGCAACAGAGTTTTATTTTTAAATTTGAATATTCTCCATATTTTTAGATTTCCCCTTGTACAATGTTACACAATGTGAGTTGCACACCACCACTAGAATGACCTAAATCTTCTAATGCACACTTTAATATGTACATGAAATTGTGTGCAAACTACTAGGATCCAGGTCCCCGTAAAGCCATTGAAAAGAAGATAAAGCCCATAGTTGCATTCCCAGTGTCTAGCACATGGTGGCACACAATTAATGTGAGGGCAACATTGTGATACACAGACCACTCTCAGTTGGAAGAAAAGAATGGCACCGTGGAGCCCACTTACTTCTGCGTGTCCCCCAGTGTGTGTGCAGGTAGCCCAGAACCAAATAACACGTCCCAGTTTTTAGGCAAACACTGGGATTGGACCTGCATCTGTACCAGAAAAGCTGTGAACTTGAGGATATCCAGTGTCCATCTTGGGTGGCGCTCATTCTGCTCAAAGGTGTCATGATCTGGGAAGCTGGGTTTTGGTGACTGAGTTAGCAATGTAGTCTGGTGGGAAATTCAGTGTGACTAACACAGGAGAGTGGTGGGGGCTGAGCTGGCGCTGAGGTTTGAGAAGTCATCCAATGAACATCAGGTGAAATATTTGCGATTATTTAAGAGGGAAGTCAAATTTTGTTTTTTTCTTTCCAATTATGTTTATTTTCTTTCAGATGTTCTGGGAATGTAAATATGAATATAGTTGTTTGTATCTAACTGCAAAGCACACTGATTCTTAGGAAGTTTTCTTGGCATAGAGATGCTTTGAAACAATTCCTGTGATATTAAGCCTTCTGAACTGAGAGATCGGTGGGCTTCTTAAAACAGCATGTTTTGCCCCTCAGCTGGACATTTACGGTTTACTGATGACAAATATGAATTCTATCATCCAGTGAAGCGCTAGCAATCAACCTCGGTACTGTAAGGAAGCATAAGTTTTGACACTTTCGTGGACATAACCTGTGAGAGTTCTCTACACCTGAATGATTACACAGAGTAGAAGAAGGAAGCCGTGCAGTTGTAGGTCTTTTGCAAAACAATGCTAAGATGAGCATCTGTGTGATAACTCACCTACCGCTAACAAGGAAAACACAGTCTGCTTATACCAAAATGTACAAAGTCTCTTAATGTGTGAATAATCAAAAGCAGCCTTCCAGGTCTTATTTCTAGTAAAGGTATAACTAGAAAGTCAAGCTTGTCCTTTGGGCTTCCCTGAAGTATAATGCCTGTACTCTAACAAAGAACGGTTTAACCCAGCATGCTTTACATGATCCTACTCAGGGCCTCAGGCTGCTGAGAAAGGCATTAATCATAAATATGAGAAACTAATACTTTAAGTCCTTGCTTTGAGAATCCTGGTAGTCTCCTGTCCCTTGACTAATTATGTACAGTCAAGGCGGCTCATTCATATAAATATGTGTTTTGTGTGTAATGCGAAACCTGATCTTGCTCTTGAAACTTCAGCTCCACTTGCATGTGCAAAATTTATGTGGGATCAAGTAAAATTGGCCATGCCAAGAATAATTAAAAAGCTGATGGAAAGAGGATAGACGTTGCCATTTGCTCAGCTTTGCTGAAGTCTTAATTAAACTAGGAAAATTCCCCCAGTGTAACATGTTAACAAGATTTTAAAGATAATTGTTTCTTCTAAATTATATGAAGTTCTTTATGGAGATATTAAAAATAATCTTAACATACAATCATAGCAATATCATTTGTCATTGAGTAAGAAGCATTCTTTAGTTCCATGACTTGCTTTTGTATGTTCGTGATGACAAAGAGCATCTCCTCCTGAACAAAATCTGAAGTGTGTTTGTGTCCTGTGTAGAGGCTCAGCACTGGGAAATGGAGAGACGAGACCATATTATGAACCTGTGTTAAAATATCAAAACACCGTTTAGTAAGCCCACTAGGAAGGGAGGATCTTAGACCTCAAAGTTGATGGAGACTTTTATTTATGTAACTTTGATCTTGTATTGGGAAAAATTTAGTGGGTTGCTGGCAATGGAGTGGCAGTTGGTAAGAGTAGAAGTGGGTTCAGAGGGGGCTCACAGTTATGTCACCTTGCAACCCCTTTTTATTGTAATAAAATTCCCATAAAATAGTTGTTGCCATTTAACGATTTTAAGGAGTCCACACCTGTGACATTTAGTGTATTCACGTTAACATAGAGCTATCACATCTAGTTCTAAAACTTTTTCATCACTCCCAAAAAGTTGCCTTTAACCAATTTGCCTTTGCTTAGAAATTTTCTAAGTGCAAATGCAATTTCCTTACAAAATACCCTAAGCCCCCGAAGGGCAAGCCCTTGTCAGTGAAGACCCCTGTGTTAGTGCACTTAAAAGTTACTCTAGCGCTCCTTTTGGGATCAGTTCACCATCCGCACATATAAGGGATCTTTTTTTAGTTTTTTGGGGTTTATTTTTTTGTTTTGTTTTGTGTTTTTGATCTACATGATTGAGGTAAGATAATCTATAACTGAAAACAAAGCTTAAATATGTCTGAGAAGAAAACAACAATATACTGGGCTTAAAATGCAATATTACAGGCTGCTTAGCAGCTAAAGAAGGTTTATGCCAAAGAAGAGTGGATGTAATTTCCTTGAAAAAATTATAAGCAAAAGGATTGAATTTAATCTAATATCACCACTAAAGCTTGCTACAATCGTGTGCAGCATTTAGGTAGTACCTAGGGCCAAGAAGATGATCCCGAATTAGCATAGCATACAAATCAGCTTTTCGATTTTTATCAGATTATCGGCATTACTGGCTAATGCTGATGTATTCAGTAACATGCAATAAGCACTCTCAGGCATCATATTTCTGTAGTGTAAAATATCCTCAAAGCACATTTTAATTGTTTTAACAAGATAAAGTATGCTATTTTTGCATGAATAATATTATCAGTATTACATTAAACCTCTTCATTTATTATCACTAATGCTACTTAAAAGAGATGTTAATAGACTAATTCGTCCTCATACCATGACCTTGGTCAGGAGTACATGATGGTTCATATTCATTATGCTGAGCTCACAGAGAGCTTCTGCTATAATATCACTTAATTTATATTCTGAAAATGCTCCGGGGACGAGTTGCTCTCATGCATTAGAGTTCTATCTAAATCACAGTGTGTGGGGACGAGTGGGGATGGCAGATCACTATTAAGCACTCCGCCGTGGACTGCCGGCGCTTCCAGACATGCAGATGAAAGAGCTGAGTCCCGTGACCTCATCTAAACACACAATTTACCTGTGCAAATTTGCAACATATTCACACGCTGCGGGAAGGGAATCACATGCGATTTTAAAGGCCAGTTAAATGCCGTAACGTACATCAACTGCGTGACTTTTTCCACTTCTGTATTATGAAGATATGGTCAAAAACTACATTTAAAAATGTAACCATCTGTTGTCTTTGGCTATCTCTACCTTCTGGCAGAACACGAGCGTGTGTACATTCCAGTCAACCACGGGAGGTGTGTGTGACATGATTATGCTAAGAAAAAACGTTCCTGATCTTTTGAGAAATAGTAAGAAATAAATACATGATTATGTCACAAGTAGTCATTTTTGTCACATAATTAATAATCTTAAATTTCACAATAATCCATTAGACTGGCCATTGCTTGTTGTAATATACCGTTCTACAAGTATTTAAAAATGCTTTTAAAAGTGCCTGGAGACTTTGTAATACTGAATAATTTTAATTTATAGGGTTCACGGAGCATAATATTGTTGAGACACATGATGAGCCCAAGTCTTAGCTTCGAAGCTAAAAGAGACCAGTTAAGTCTCTATTTGCAGAGAAGTAATCCACATCCGACAGATTAAATGATCTAGCAAAGCCACTTACCTAACAAGAAGTGTTAGTGAGAATTCATGATAAATCCATAATAAATACTTTTGCAACTCATGAATTTAGTGTAGACAGTGGATCACACCAGATGGGGGGAAATTTACAGCAACACGAGTGCGACTCTGGAGAGAAAGCCACTACTTCCATTGCTGTTTAGTAGCTTGTAGTGGGAAAGCGACGTGGTGCTGGTGATGGTGTTGCCGCTGGTGAAGGCTAAAAAGATGGAGAAAGGTGAAAAGAAAATAGCTGTTTCCTGCTGTGTAAGAAAAGCTGAAGCCACGGGATCCAACAGTTTCTCAGTCAGCCTGCCTTTATTCTGTGGCTACTCCGAGCGTTTGCTGTGGGTGGGGAGCTTGATACAGAAGAAAAGGTCTCCTCTGTGAATAGGAGAATGGCATTAGGGTATCCAAATCTTCCATATTGCTGGATATTCTGAAAACAAATTTTTTTAAAAATACACAAACATGTAAGGGACAATAAGAAAGTACATGCTATACATCATAAACACAAAATCAGAGAAGATTCTCAGAGGATAGAGCTAAAGTTAATTGTGATAGCTGACATTTTACAGTAAAAAGCAATATTTTTAAGTTAGTAGTGTATCTTTTTATCTTCCTGTTTCTACTAAGTAAAAGTGCTGTACTATGAAGAATCATCAGAAACTATTGTGAATGTTTAAATTTTTGTCTTTAAATTTATTACAGTAAAAGACATATTTTCATTGACCCCTTCAAAATCCTCCCACCAGCTGCCAACACACTTGTCCCATCATCCTCGGCACTCACGGACTCTTTCTGGAAACCCTGTTTCGTGACGTCTTCAGCAGCACTGTCGTGGCTGTCTCCACGTCCAGACTTGAGTCAAAGAATTTACCCTCCTGGTCACTTCGGCTTTGAGGAAGAGCCAGGAGTTACAGGGTGCCAAACCTAGAAAATAAAATGGACGAAGACATATGGCTATGTTTATATTTGACAGAAATCGCAGTAAGTGCTTGATTGAAATGTACTGTGACTATTTAAGAAACTTAGAACAGTGAGAGACACATTGTGATCAATCTCTCTGTGAGTGCTCAGAATGACCATAGGGATTTTCCTGTCTCATCTTCCTGAGTGCTGGGGTTACGGGCGTGTGCCACTGCACTGGTAGTAGTAAGTTTTTATTATCTAAATATCCACTGTATCTTTCCTCATCCCTAGTAGAAAGCCTTTCACACTAAAACAGTGTACCCTAGACTCTCCTCTTTTCTCTTAGCCATACTTAGGTGTGAGAGAAGTATATAATTATTTTTCTATTTCCTGTTTTTGGTCCAGGCTTCCAATCGTGGTACTGACGCACACTAAAGGAAGGTGCACACCATCAGCAACTTGAAATCTTGATTTTCTTATCATAACGTTTTGGGAAAACACTATTCCACTTTTAAAAAGTGTGAGTGAAATATCCTCGCTTAAAGAACCATGTGGGTCTCAGTCATGTATCACAGAACCTAGAACATAGCAGTTGATCGATAAGTGCTGAAGTTACATTCCTTCTCCTGATAAAGAATCCAAAGAATCTATGCATAGTTACAATTCACAGTACAGGAAGGAGGCCCCAAGTCTGACTATCATTTCTGTGTGTCTTGGTTTTGAACATTATTTTTTGCTACAATTTTGAAAAAATGTAATAAAACACTGTCAGTTGGTTTTTATAAGTGATCATGATACAATCAGAATTACATGTTTTGAAGAATGAAATTAATGCAGCAGTCACCTGTATTGATGATTTATTTTAATATTTTACTTTCTATGCATTCACTTTAAATTTTGTTCTTTCCAACTTTTTAAGTACCCAGAAGTTTCCAGTTAAAAAAGGCAACATAGGCACAGTGACTTTGGAAGAAGCCATGCCTCTGCTTTGACCTATTTTGCTCAAATTCAGTGTCCACCCAGCCTGTGGTCCCTAGGAGCCCTAGAAATATAGTTAGTTATCAAAAGTAGCAAGTCTGTATTGAATTTAGTTGAGTTCAATTGAATGTAATAAAGAAGATATTTTATATTGGTACTTGAAATAATGCTGATTTTCATACAAGCAGACAAATTAAATGATGTTTGCTCCTGACAGTATAAAAATGTGAAATGTACTTTTCGAAAAGTTAGTGTTACATCTTGTGAGGGTTTATTTTTATCTAGGGTCTGTAAAAAACCTACATCGATACAAGAATTAGACATACATTCAGAAGGAGAAACAAAATCACTTTATTAGAAAGGGAACAGAAACAGGGACACAAAACCATTTTATTGGGAAAAGAAGAGGAAATAAGCAG
>RJWM01030749.1:0-23136 GCA_004363535.1 Dasyprocta punctata
TATGAACACGTGTACATGCCAGAGACTACTATTTCTGTCAGTGGTAGATTCCTGATAACTGCAGAGTCAGAGTTCAAAAATGCCTCTCGTGCCACAGAGGCTTACGAGAAAGATTTTTCCCTCACAGGTTTAAAGTAACTAGGTACCTACCGTTTATTTTCTCCTCAGATATTGACAGAAGGTCTGCTATTTTATAGGTATGGTAATAGGCCCCAAGGAGTCCAAGATTCAGAAGACAGTGGCTGCTCCATCAGAGAGGCCATGTCCCAGTGAGGGAAAGGAGCACAAACAGGAGGGAAGCCTAGGGAGCCAGTCCTAAAGATAAAAACCAAGAATAAAAAATTTAAAAATTAGCAGTCAGAGACCACATGTTTCAAAGTGATCAGAATTCAGAGTTGCTACGACTTACTATGTAAAATGTCCAGTTTTCAACACTAAAGCAGCACCAATATAATGAAGAGAGCACACAACACCAGTATAGTCTCTTGAGAAAAGGGGGAAGACAAGTAATACACTTAACAGAGAAAGATGTCAAAAATCTAAATATGCTGGGGGTGAGCTCAGCGGCACAAGCACCTGCCTGGCAAGCACAAGGTCCTGAGTTCGATTCCCAATACCAAAAACAAAACGAAATCTAAATGTGTTTGAAAAAAGTATAGGATGGCAATGATAGCTCATCAAATGACACTATCAGCAGTTATTTTTAAAAACAGCAGAAATTCTGAAAGTTGTACTCTTAAGAATATAACTGAAATGAAAACTCAATAGAAAGCCCAAAGAGCAGATTTGAACAAATAGAAGACAAAAATCAGTGAACAGAAAGATAGCACAAAAAAGATCAGTCCAAAAAGCAGTGGGAGAAAAAAGAAGTGAACAGAGCCTCAGAAACCACTGGGGCACCACTGAGAATGTTTAAGGGGAATCTCATAGAAACTGAATGGACAGAGAAAAAAATGGAGGGAATAATGGCCAGATACTCAGCTAATTTGATGGAGATCACTGTATACGTGAAGAAACCCAGTGATCCCCAACCTAGAATGAACACATAGCAACCCCTTCCTAGGCACCTCTGTCAAGCTGAGTCTTAAAAAGAGAAAATATTGAAAGTAGCAAGAAAAACAGTGGCTCAGTAAACAATAGAACAACATTAAGGTTGACAGCTGACTGCTCATCAGAAATAGTGGAGTTTGGGAGTTAGTGGGGTGTTAAAGTGTTAGAAGAAAACAATTCAAATAGAATTCTGTGTCTTTTTAAATTATTCTTCAAAAAATGAAGATGAAATAAAGACATAAACAGATGAACAGAGAATGCACTGCTAGCAGAAATGCCATGTAAAGAAACACTGAAAAGAGGTGGCATCAATTGAAACTCAAATGCATGTGAATGAAGGATGCCATTAAGAATAACCATAAGGGATTACAAAAATCTGTATAAATATGTTATAAATACATTTTTATATGTGCTTCTCTTTAAACAAACAGCTGTATAAGCTGCATCAGGCTCACCCAGGCAGTTTGGATTAATCTCCTTAATTGAACTTTGCTAATAAGTAGCATTAATTCCATACATCATAAATACTTAGATCTACCATTTAGCATGAAAGTATCCACACACAATGCATAAATGAAGGGTTAATGGCTTTTTTCTCAATAAAATTTTGTTAGCAAAAGCAGGCAACAGGCCAAATTTACTTCGTGCATCATACTTTGCCAATTCATGCTCAGTAAGTGCACATTATAAAAGCTGAAATTATAGCACAATAGAGTTCCATGTGAAATGTGTATGGCTATAAGTAGCACCAAGGAAAAAGCACGGGAATCGAGCCGTGTGGAACACAGTTGTCGTATGCTACGGGAATTGGCTTTTATCTAAGCTACATTATGATAAATTAAGATGTATATTTATGACTAAGAAAACTTAAAATTATACTTAAAAAATCAAAGGAATTGACACATGAACAGTAATTTCATGACAGGTAAAGAAAAGACACGACCCATGAGATATAGAGAAAAAATGGTAAAATATCAGACAAATGCATTTCAATAACCACATTAAATAAATTACACTAGATGAGATTCTGTTACGTGCCCACCACAATACTGACAATTCCGAGTGATGATAAAGACTGCAGATGAAAGGAATTTCACACTCGTAGGTAGAGTGTAAGTTATCACAGCAGCTTTAAAAACCATTTGGGCACTACCTTCTGAAAACCAGAGGTGCATAATCCCACAGGTAGTAATTAATTCCTTAGTATATACCCAGTGTTTGTCATATGTACTGAGATACATTTCCATTAATAATATGGAGCAGTCCTTATAATGACTCCAAATGGCAGCACACAAATGTGCCTTGCTGGGAAATACCTCAGGGTCGATTACTGTAATAAAATTCTGTGTAACAATTAAAAAGAGCCACCTACACTTACAGACATGAGGGAATTTTAAGCATGTTTAGTATCAAAAGGCAGGTTCGAAGACTGTGTATTTTATATTCCATACATAAAGTTTGAAATAGGCAGAACTACAACTAAACTGTAGTGATCAGGGATGCAAGCTTAGTTGGTGGCACTGAGAAGGATCAGTTACCTGAACATCAGAGTGACACCCGAGGGTTGGAGAATGGGTGAGAGTAGAGTCGTGAGGTGCTAGCGGGAGCTTTGGGGTCCTGCATCTGTTGCGTTCGAGAAGACCATCGCTGTTTTCACCGTGGGAGTCAGGAAGTATACCGAAAGTGACAAGTGACCCAATGGTAATTAAGGTGGGAATAGGGCGGATAGAGGATGTAAGGAGCTTTAAGGTCTTACTCTATAAACATCAGTGTACTGCATGTTTTTAAAATATGACCTGTAAGAAGTTAACTTTTTTTCCAGAGTCGAAGACAAGGCACTGTTTCCACACCTGACGCAGAGGAGGCTGAAAGTGCCTTTTGAAAACCTCAGAAATGGGAAACTTTTACTGGTGCCAATACCTGATGTAGGTGCTATGATATTTCAGTATTAAAAAGCTGCTGCAAAACCTGCAGATTTTGTGCACAAGAAAATACAAACGAGTTGAAGTTTTGTCATCGACATTCAAGAAATTCCTATACACACTTCTAGACTCCAAGGGTAAAACTTTATCCTATCTAAGGATGAGATTATTACAAGGAAGAATTCATTATCTAGATAGTATGAGTAGCTGTCAACCTTCCACAAAAGCTTTTATTAAAAACTCTAAAAAACTTTTTCTCTAGAGCGCAGGCTATAGAGACTTCAAATGTGATGTTGTATAAATCACAAGGAAATATTGTGTCCCTGTGAGTAAAAATCGTATTTCACACTCTGAGTTTGTCCACTGAACTAGCTTCTCCGTCAACGAAGTATGACAAGGGCCACCACGTCACCATCCCTCATTGTGCCTTGACTCGCACATCCCCTCATTAAACTTCCTTTCTGCCCCAGAAGTCTCTGCTGTCTTTCTTCCCCTCTCACCTCCTGACTTCCACTTCCCACTGTTGGGATCATCTCTCTGATTGCTTTCAGAGCGGATCAGGATTTCCCAGGTCTCTGTCTTGAATTGAGTTTAGGCTCTCTTTTAATATGATATATTGCTTCAGAAAGCTTTGCTCAATGATATTATCATCCACCTTTTAATTGTGCTGCTAGGTTTTGTTTTTGTTTTTAGGGATTTTTTGTTGTTGTTGTTGTTCATTGTTTTGGAATCTACTGTGTCTCAAAATGTTTCAACTGTTACCAACTACAGTTAAGTTTTTTGATTCCACAAATTTCAGTGTTTAGTTCATTTTTTTCAACTCATTTTTTTGTTTGTCTATCATGTGCCAATGAATATACTGTTCTGGAGCACCAAAGATGAATAAAGTACCTACTGACACATTTTTGTTTTCGGGAGGAGACAATGAACAAATCAAGCCTATGTGATACATTAACTAGCAGGAATATGAAAGAATGGAAATAAGAGTTAATCTTTTGTGAAATAAAAGTGACAATGCTTTATAAAACCTGTGCACAGGGGCCGGGAGTTTGGCTCACTGGCTTAACCACCTGTCTGGCAGGTGTGAGGTTGTGAGTTCAATCCCCGGAGCTGCAAAAAAAAAAAAAAAAAAAAAAAAAAACCTGTGAGCAGGTGATTAGTAGTTTACCAAGCAGATTGATATACATGATCCAAGTGAGACAGTTGCAGTGTTTGTTGGCCTGGTAGGTCTGATAAGCTCACAGGCCTGCTTTTCTCTCATGTGGCTTTGATCCGTCATGTATGAAAGGTGGTAAGACATTTCAAATACAAGGAGTAGCTCATCAGAAATGTGGGGGAGGGTAGAACGAGGTGGCAGGATAATCCAGGGATGCATGCACCCCCACAGAAACATCAGCTTGAACATCTACACCCAAAATACCTTCACAGCAGCTAAGGAAACCAGGTAAAAGAACATAGCACCTAGTGATGGCATAAAGACAAGCCACAGGGAAGAGAATAGGAAAGAGTTTCACATTTCCTGGGTCGGTATCCCCCCTAGGCAGTACTGCATGGACAGAAACACTGTCCACTATGAATGAAGAAGAAAGGGCAATACCCACAAGACTTTGCCTTGGACTAAGCCTGAGAAGACAGTTGTGATTCCTGCCATATGACGAGTACCTGTGGATGGAGCCTACAGATCTGCCCCGGCACCAGGAAGCAACCCATGGCCACTGCATCGCGTTCTCGGTCTACACTCACAGCACCAGCAGCCAACTGCAGCAATCACAGACTTCAGGAAACCTCGGAGGCAGATGAGCCTCAGCAGCCACAGCCTTCACGTGCACCTGACACTGGCAGCCTCGGTGGCCAAGGGGTTCCACCTGCGCTGTCCTGGCACAGTGGCCTCGGGCTTAGAACATCCACAGTGGACCCAGGGGTAGGGACCAAGGACAGTCAAGGACATATGACCTCACCAGAGGAACAAAAGGGTGTGCCCGTGACAGACCTTAAGGAAATGGATACGTATGAACAGCATGAGAAAAAATTCCAAATGACTATGCTAAACCACCTCAGCAAACTTGAAGAAAAAGTGGCAATAGAACTGATAGAAAATACAGTCTGTGAACTTGAAGGCAGGTTGTTACACAGAGGAGGAAAACGAAAAGAAATGAAGATTATGAGATGTGTGTTGCACCATCAAAAGCAAATACTTCAGTCATTGGGGTTCAAGTCAGAAAAGATCAAATAGGATAGAAGCTTCTTTAGGGAAACAACAAACTTTGGGGAAAGAGACTCAGCTCCAGGAAGTTCCATGTCTCCAGGCAGACTTGGTGCAAATAAAACCGGCCTGCGGCATAAGGTGAAGCAGAGGGTCCTGAGAGCAGGGAGAGGCAGCAGGGAGAGCAGCCACCAGCGCTGCAGCCGACTGCTCGGCGGAGACCCTGCGGGCTGGACGGGAGCAGGAGGGTGCATTCGGGGTGCTGACCCAATGCCAGAATGAGCCCAGAGAGTCTACAAGATCCAACAGCCGCAGATTCCAGCCTAAGGCAGCAAGTATGAAAAGTGAAGGAGACATTTCACCCCAGAAGAACCCAGTACTTCCCCCACTGGCTGACCCCAAAGAAGTGGAGATAAACAACCTACCTGAGAATTCAAAATAAGGAAGAAGCTGCGCATGCTCCAAGAAAGCATAGAGAAACAATCCAGTGAGATCAGGAAAACAATAAATAACTAAAATGAGAAATTTAACTGAGAGAATTCAATTTTTTTTTAATTTGGAACTAAAAAGTGCACCAACAATTGATCAAGCAGGGGAAAAAAAGATATCTGGGGAGTTGGGACTAGGTTATTTGAAAATATGCAGTCAGAAGAGATAAAGAAAAATAAAAATATGAAGCATGCAGGGCTAAGGAGACAGCCACAAGAGAACAAATGTTCAGATTATGAGAGACGAGACCAAGATTGAAAGGTTAAAGAAATAATGGCCAATTTTTTTTTAAATCTGGAGAAAATATCTAAATTATCCAGGTGTAAAAAGCTCACTAATACTCAGATTCAACCCAAGTAAGACCACACCCAAATGTAACTAAAATGTAAAAAATAAAAAGGCGAAGCCAGGAGCCTGAAAGCACCAAAAAAGAAGCGTATCACATAAAGGGGTTTGGGAAGGCCACAGCAGCTTTCCCAGCAGAAGGGACAAGCCAGGGCGGAGCAAGATGACACGGGATGGTGGAACACACGGCCAACCAGGAACGTGATCCTGTGGAGTCGGCTTTCAGAGGTGCAAGATTCCCAGAAAATAAAAGATAAGGGTGTTAACCAGCCCATTACTGTTCTACAACAGAAGTTAAAGGGAACTCTTTCAACCTAAAGAAGTTTCTAATTAGTAACACAAATATACATGAAACTCATGAGTCAAAGTACACAGTCACACTTGGAATAGTCTAATACTATATTGTTGGAGTGTAAATCACATCTTTAATAGTAATGTCAAAAGACAAAACATTTAAAAAATAATACCATGATTTGTTAAGGGAGATACAATATAGAAAGATGAAAATTGTGACACCAAAAAATTAGAAAATTCGTGGAATGGAGTAAAAGTGTAGTGTTTTTATGTGACAAAAGTTACATTTTTATCAGTTTAAAATATCCTACCACATTTTGTGCAAATCTTGTATTTTGTGTATGTCATACCTTGCTAATTCCAAAGCACAACCTCTATGTTTTTTTTGGTTTGTTTTTTTTTCGGCACCGGGGATCGAGCTCACAACCTCGCACCTGCCTGACAGGTGCGTAAGCGGCTGAGCCAAACTCCCGGCCCTGGTTTTTTGAGGCAGGGTTGCACTGTGTAGCTCAGGCCGGCCTTGTGCTCGCCTTGTTGCCCAAGCCAGCCTCGAACTCACAACACTCCGCCTACCTCAGCCTCCCGAGTGCTGGGATTAAAGGCGTGCGCCACCACGCCCGGCTACAACCTCTATGTTGTAAGTGAAAAATACGGCATATATTTAAATGTTTAAAAATTATTACAGTAAAGGACATTGCCATGAATTTTCCTGAAAACATTCCCCCTTCCTTCAAACACATTTATCCATTGTCCTTGCCGCTTTCTGAAGCAGCTCTGGAGTCCTTCTTTGTGAGTGTCTTTAGTTTTTCTGCGACAGCTGCCTCAGTGTCCGGACTTGACTGAAAACATTCCAGTTCCATGATCACTTAGACTTCAGGGAAGGAGCCGAAGTCAGTGGTGCGGCTGCAGTGACCCAGGTGCGGAGGACACCGCGTCGCGTTTTCACGGGCCCACTTTCCCGGTGGGAGTCAGCAGCAGCGTTTACTGTATTTCTTAAGAGATGAGAAAGGATTTGGTTGATGTGAGAAGATGCGGCTAGAAATCATGGATCAAAAAGCAAGGTGATTAAGGATGACGTTCAAAAGGCAAAGCCAACTCTTTCTGGCTTTGTTAAGACGTCATGTACATGGAGAGAAAAAGCTAAAAAGCTGAGAAGACTTTGAAAAGTGTAGAATAGCACTATCCAATAGAAATATAATGGGAACCACGGGTGTAATTTCAAAGTTTTGTAGTAGCCACCCTAAGAAAATAAGCGGAAACAGGTTAGCTTAATTTTAATAATTAGTTTAAGACATAATACAACCTAGCTATGTCATCTAAACAATCAGGATGAAAATTCTTGAGATACTTTATAGTCTTTTTTACCACATCAAGTCTTCGAAATTTGTGTCAATTTTACACTTACAACACATCAATTCAGAGTGAGTCCGTTTCAGTTGCTCAGTCTGCAAACATGGCTGACTGCTGGTTGTTCTTGCTTGGTGGGTCTTCGAGTGTCAGAAGAATTCACAGAGAGCGTACCCTCCATTTTCCCACCCACAAAGAGTGAAAAAAAAAAAGCTCTTAGAAAAGTGGGAAGGTGGGTTATGGTCAAGGAGATGAGACCCTCTGTGTAGAAGCTGGGTGTGTACAGGAGTCTGTCCACACGAAAGGCAGAGCCCGGCGGACTCCAAGTCTTCCCACCCCGTTCTCATCTCGGCGGATGGCTTTAGCTTTTACCTTTTTTTATTTATTTTTTTCCTGGATCATTCTCACCAGCGTATAAACGTGTTATTATTTCCCTTGTAAAACATGAAACAAGCCGGGCGTGGTGGCGCACGCCTTTAATCCCAGCACTCACTCGGGAGGCTGAGGTAGGCGGAGCGTTGTGAGTTCGAGGCCGGCTTGGGCTACAATGCGAGCGTAAGGCCGGCCTGAGCTACACAGTGCAACCCTGCCTCAAAAAACCAGGGCTGGGAGTTTGGCTCAGTGCCTTAAGTGCCTGCCCTGGCAGGCGAGAGGTTGTGAGTTCAATCCCCAGTGCTCAAAAAAAAAAAAAAAAAAAACATGAAACAAAATACCTACTTCTGCCTCTATATGCATTTCTTTCTTGCACTTGAAAACAAAATCTATTTTGTCTCTCCGTATTATCCCCAAATGATCGCCTCCCATTTGCTCCCGAACCCATTCTAGTCAGGATCCAGACTCCGCCC
The DNA here is from genome assembly GCA_004363535.1 of Dasyprocta punctata. Taxonomy (NCBI): domain Eukaryota; kingdom Metazoa; phylum Chordata; class Mammalia; order Rodentia; family Dasyproctidae; genus Dasyprocta; species Dasyprocta punctata. The sequence goes on from RJWM01030749.1 coordinate 8,496, forward strand.
CTCTTCCGAGATGACTTTTGCAACGACAGCCCCCCTGCTGCAAAATGGGACGGGACGCGCACCCCGAGAGCGACGGGAGGTTCCGGCCGTCACCCCGAGGGCTCTGCTTAGCTCTTCGCTCTCCGCGCACTTGTCCCCCTGGCTGACCATACCTGTCCTCCTCGGCAGGAGCCTGCTCGTCTCCCCGACCGACTGGGTAAGCTCATCACCCAGAACAGCGATGCCCCGCAGCCTCTGTTCACTCCCGCAGCGGGGGCACGCCCGGGGCCTCGTGGTGCCTGCGCCCCATCCCGCTCGCTGGTCCCCAGCCGGCCTCGTGACCGTCAGCGAAACCCGGGGAGCTTGACCGTGACCCTCCAGTTCACCGAGGCATTTCTACGGTGTGCCAGGTACTGCACTTTCACAATGCTCCCTGGCTTTTAAAAAAAAAAAAAAATGAAAGTTACACAGTCTGAAAAAAGGTGCAGTCCTCCTGCTCGGACAGCGCACCCGAAAGTGCACCTTGACTTAGTGCAATCACCTTACATGTTTCCTAGGTCCTTCGGCCTAGTCGTTTGGCCTATAGTTTGGTATATATGATATAAATGATAACTTTAGAAGGCCTTAAAATATAAATGAATGAATCTGGTGCTGGAGAAATAAAAGGGGGGCAGGGAAAGGGGAAAATAGTGGAAATGTGTACATGGACCAATTCCCTACAGTGACTGTAATCATGTGCTGATAAAAGTCAAAAAAAAGTTAAATTTGAAAAAAAGAAAAAGAGTTCTTCCTGATGCTTGGCGTGGTGGAGATGATCTTCAAGCTAGGGCTCTATTATCTGGATGTCGGGACCACATTCTGGGAGACTGGATGCAGATTCCGAGCCTGCGCCCCGGCTCCAGGGTGCCGGACCGCGACCAGGGGAACCGGGAAGGACGGGGTCTGAGCAGCACCCCTCCTTCTGGACCTCGCGGTCCCGAGCTCCAGGACGCTGCCCTGGAGAAGAGGGCCGGGCTCGGCACCGGGGCCCGGCCTCCTGCAGCGCGTGCCGTCCCCGCGCGCCCGCGCAACCGTGGGTGGCGTTGGGGCCGCGCGGCCATGCGGGGCCGTCCGAGGACAGGGAGAAGGCCCACCGGGCAGGGGCTCCCTCCGGGAATTCCGGCGCTGGAAGATCCGGGGCAAAGGGAAGACCGGGCAAGGGCGCGCCCTGCTGGGCCTGCGCGCCATCGAGTCAGTGTCGCAATCCATGGCCCGGCGCGGACCGCGCGGAGGGCAGCCGCCGCAGCACGCCCCCGGCCGGCGCCGCCCGGGGTCTCCCCGGTGTGCGGCCCCGTGACGCCGAGTTCCTGCCGCGCAGGGAGGCGGGGCCTGCGGACGAGCAGATGCCGCCGACTGGGTCGCGCAGGCGCCGGTAAGACCCGAACGCTCTTTCCAGTCCGCTCTGCTGTGACAGTGGCCTCGTTTTCGGGGGCCAGGGGACACCCCCCGGGGCAGCTTCAACCCTAAGAAGTCGTGGGGCGCGCAGAGGACGTCCACAGGCCACCCGGGAGCTAACTGAATCAGTAAACCTTTCAGCTGCCCCCAACAGGCACCACTTCTTAGGAGTGTTAGCCAGACTAGGTACATTCTCTGTGTTCTTCGCCAGGTGAGTGTGCGTTTACATCACGTGACGGCAGAGGAAGGGCAGCCGGGTTCCCCACGGCAACCGGACCAGGAAGCCGGCGCCCTGGGGAGGGCGGGGGTCCCGCTCCTTCTCCAGCTCTGGGGAGCGCGGCACCCTGGCTCGCAGAACTCCGCCTCTCCGCCAGGGCCCCTGCTCCTGCGCGCGCCGCTTCCCAACAGCGGCCCAGCCTGAGCAGTGCGGGGAGACCTCGCCCCGAACATGAGCTCCCCGAGTGTAGCGCAGTGACAGGAGGGTCCTGCAGGGGTTACCCTGGGCCCAGCTTGAGGGCTCCGGCTACCTTTGTCCCAATCAGCCAGGACCTAGGAGTCATTTTCATAGATATTAAATATAGAGGCTAGAGGGGATTGATAGGCGTTATACAGAACAACAAAAGGCATCCACCATTTTCATGATAGCAATCTGCGAGCTATAATTGTTTAGCGACTGAACACTTCTTTTATTTTTGTAACTGTCCCTAACTCGTGAAGCCGACCTTTGCGAAGTGCGATATGGCCCAGCCCCTCCTGAGGCTGATACTGGCATGTGACCTAGACTCGTGCACTCGGGCACCCTTGAGCCAGGCTTTAATTTGGAAGGTAGTGACAATGAGCAGTAGAATTAGCCATGGTAACCAAAATCCATTGTTCTCCGACCTTGTCCATGTGGAGATACAGTCATTTCTAGAGGACTTGAGGTGATCGGGACACAGTATCGGCTCTTGCCTAAGGTTAACAAGTGAGCAAAACTTTTTGAGACGTACATGCTGAATTTTTGGCAAAATAGTAATATTGGTGATTTGATATACAAACATCTATTGGGAGACTATACAGTAGTAAAAGATGAGCAGTGCAGAATTAGACTCCCAAGTTTAGGTACCTTGTCAAAGACATCATGAATATTAATTTGCCTCCATATTTTCTTACAGAAAAGAAAAACCATTTATCCTCTCATTTCTCTGCTGTATCTTAGTGAAAAATGTCACAACATCATCTACGGATAAAAGAGGAGTTGAGAATGTTGGGGGTAAGAACTAAGTGCTACTCGAATGAATGCATAACCGTCGTGTCACAGTTTCTGAATACACAAGGCAGAAGGCATTAGTGCCTCTATCGTGGGCTCCCCAAAGGAAGCAGGGTTAACAAAAGTGTCCCCCAAGTGTTATGTAGCATTTACGTTTTCCATCTGCAACCAGACTGTATAAGCTGTGTATTAAAGCTAAATAAAGGAGAAATATGAATCTATCATTATATTTCAATAACCCATCACAACCTGCTCTTAATGTTTTGTTTTTGTTTGTTTGTTTGTTTTGTTTTTTGTACCAAGGATCAAACTCACAATCTCACACTTGCCAAGCAGGTACTGTGCCACTGAGCCATATCACTGGCCCCCTAATAATTTTAGAAAATATGCCCAGACCATGAAACTGGATAGAAAATCTCTTTTTCTAGCTACAAAGCACTTTAACCTGAGCTGACTTCACCTTAAATGAGATGGTCAGATTGTAAAAAATGCATTCGCAAGCAGCACAGAGCTCTGTGGACAGCGGTCGTAGCAGCACTGTGCTCTGAACAGGCCGCTCTTCCCGCTCTTCCCCAGGTGACAGGATTAGCTTCCGCAGGTGCCCACCTTTCCTACTGGACAATTCAGTGTCACCCATCCTACTGCTGGGTGGTGGAGCCACAAAAGGAGCCAAACCAGTGGACCTGAGATGGACTTTAGAAAACTCCAGAAACTCTAAGGGTGAGGGGCAGGACCTAGAACCAGTGAGTGAGTTCAGCAATATATAAAATGGATTGTATTTCTGTATGGTAGTAATTGCCATGTAGAAATCAGCATTTTAACTGAAATGCTATTCACAATCACTCAAAAAACTACTTAGGTATACATTTAACAAAACTTGTGGACCCATCCCTTGAGCCAGCAGTGGCCATGCAGGACCAGGAAGAGGAACAGGAAGCTCGTCTGTCCTTCCTGTGAGCCAGCAGCAGCCATGCAGGGCCAGGAAGAGGAACAGGAAGCCAGGCCACCCTTCCCATGAGCCAGCAGTGGTTATGCAGGACCAGGAAGAGGAACAGGGAGTCAGGCCACCCTTTCCGTGAGCTGGTGGTGGCCAGGAAGAGAAAGAAGATGCTAATCCACCCTTCCCCTGAGCAGGCTGGGAGACAAGAAGAGCTGAGCACCCCATCCCACTGTAAGCAGCCAGCTGATTCAGAGGATCACAGGTGGAGTTGATAGCAACTGAGATATAAAAACAACTTAATTCTTGTATTGTTTGATTGACTTTGCAGGCCTAAAGCTGGTAGCCTGAGCATCTATTTGGGGGATAACAGTATGCAATATAGCAACTATGGGGGATTTTCTTCTGTCTTGTTTTTGAAATCCAATATTGTTCTCACTGCTGTGTTTTGTTTTGTTTTGTTGTTTTTTTTCTTCACTGTTCTGTTTTGATTGATTTTACTCTGTTCTATTTGATTATATTATGTCTGATGGCATGGGTAGCAATTTTGAAGATAACCAGAGGCATTATGGTAACTATTGTTGATTTCCTAGTATCCTGTTTTGAAATGCTGTATCACTTTCACTGTTTGGTTTTGATTGGCTTTATTCTGTTTTACTTTGTTTGGTTTTATTCTCTTTAAAATAAAATTTAAAAAAAAAACATGTACAGGACTCATAATTCTAAAACTGCAAAATACTGATGAAAGAATTCAGAGTAGGTTATATACTTGAGAAGTCTGTGGATCACAAAACTCAACATAGGAAAGATGATGAGTGTCCCCAAACTGACATACATATTTGTCACAATCTTTAGTAATATCTTTTGTAGATGTAGATGTTAACAAGATTACCTAAAATTTATAAGGAAAGACAAAAAACTAAAATGTCTAGTTTTTTGAAAAAGAACAGTAAAGTTGAAAAAATTACAGTACTTAAGTTTGAAATATTATACACCTACAGTTATCAAGTGCAATATTGTTCTAGCAAGAGACACATAGAGAAATGGAACTGAATGCAGGTCAGAAAAGACTGCCCAAGTAGAGCCAGATGATTTTGATAAAAATAATTCACTAGAGCAAGTGTAGTTTTCTTAAAACTGGATAGCCATTGGTTAAAAAAAGAGAACTTTAATTTCCAACCTTATGTAAAAATTATTCAAAATGGATCATAAATATTAAATGTAAAACTATAACACTTTTTTAGAAGAGAGCATAGGAGAAAAATATTTGATATCTAATTAGGAGTTCCAGGCATAACATTGAAAGCATAATCTACCCATACAAGAAAAAAAGCAGAACTTTTTATTTAAACACTATTGTTTTAAGAAAGACTCTGTTAGCCAGCCTTCCTGGTAAGCGGTGCAAATGGCATGGACTCCAGGAAGAAAAAGATCAGTGCCTCCAGAGAACCCGCCATGCTGGGTCAGGGAAGATCCAACCAGAAGACAACCAGCCAGCCTTCCTGGTAAATGGAGCAACAGGTTCTATGAAGAGAAAGATCAGTACCTCCCGTGAGCCTACCAGCACACAGGCTGAGAATTGACACCCCCTTGCCCCGTAAGCAACCTGCTGGTCCAAAGGACCAGCTACATTGATAGCAGCTAAGGTACATAAAGCAATTAAATGCTTGTATTGATTGGTCCATTTTGCAGGCCTGGGGCCATCGGTATGAGCATCTCTTGAGAGGATGACAGTGTGCACTGTAGCAAATATGGGGGATTCCCTTCTGTCTTGTCTCATTGTTTGTTCTCATTATTTTGCTTTATTCAATATTCTGTTTTGATTGGTTTTATTCTGTTTTGTTTTTGGTTTGATTTTGCTATACCTGATAGAATGGTCAACTATTGTGAAGATAACAAGATATACTATAGTAGCTATTGTTTTCCTCGTATCCTGCTTTGCAGTTCTGTACCAGTTCTACTGCTTTGTTTTGATTGACTTGGTTCTGTTTTGTTTTGTTGGATTTTACTATCTTTAAAATAAAATTTAAAAAAGAAAGAAAGAAAGAAGAAAAAATGGAAAAAGAAAGAAAGAAAAATGGGTAATAATAATAATAAAAGAAAGACTCTGTTAGGAAAATGAAAAAGCAGGATTCCATGTGGGAGGTGATACTTGCACACCACATATCTCACAAAGAATTTATATCTAGAATATTTTATTTTAAAATTCAAATGATCCAGTTTTCAAATCAGTAAAAGATACAAAATGAGACAATTCATGGAAGAAGACATGTAGGTGGCAAATAAGCACATAGAAAAATACCCAACATCGTTAGCCACCAGACAGCTGAAAACAGACTATGATGAGCTATTACTGCACAACTATTAAAAACATCTAAAATCAGAAATAGTGGTCATGCCATTGCTGGACAGTGAAATATAAAAATGGTGCACTCAGAAAATAGTATGACAGGTTCTTTACACACCAACCACACGCTTACCTCTAAACTCACTCAGTACTGTCCCAGGCACTTAGCCCACTTGTCTGATGCCTACAAAGACAGTGACATAAGACTATCATCCCATCTCTGTTTCTAATGGCTCCAAACTAGAAACTATCAAAATGCCACTTGTAAAAGTATAGTTATTGATACCATAAGATGCCAAAATGAAAAAAGAACAAACTACATTGATCCGTGCAGCAACTTGATGGATCTCAAGGGTAGTATGCTGAATTCAAAAAAGTCAATCTCAAAAGATGCCTAACAAGTTGTTCTATGTACCTAACATTCTCAAAACAACAGAAGTACAGATACGGAGAATGAAGTAGTGATTACGAGAAGCTGAGGATGCTGAGGGGAGAGTGACAGTGAAGGCATAGCACGAGGGCTGTCATCGTCATGACGGAATACTTCCGTATCTCACTATCATCCGTTACACACAGGCACACATGTGGCACACCACTGTACGCACATGATATCATCCTGATATTGTAAATAGTCATATAAGATACAGTGATTCTGTAAGGCTGTCACCTTTATTCACCTTGGCATTTTCTTGATGTATGTTCTTTTCAAAAGTTGGGCTGGAACCAGGAGTGGTGGCACACGCCTGTAATCCCAGCACTTGGGAGGCTGAGGCAAGAGGATCATTGCGAATTTGAGACCAGCCTGGGCTACAAAGTGAGCTCAAGGCTAGCCTGAATTGTATGGTGAGACCCTGACTCAAAAAGACAAAAAAAAAAAGTTGGACTGGAACAGGAGATGCTTAATGATCATGTTCTTCTCCCCTAGGCCATACAAATAATGAATGGACTGTTTATTGAGTTCCTGGGAATACTCTCAGTCTACTTGTTCAACTCACAATGGACTGCATTATCAGCAGCATATATTCCTCTTATACTTCTAATGAGATACCCATTTTGGTCATCTGTGAGTGTGAGTAAATAATTTCTGGTCTCTATTTATTAACTTCTCAATTTCTTATTTTTTAAAGAGGGAAAAATTAAAAATAAAATAGAATTTTAAAACAGGATAATACAAGGGTAACAATAATTACTACATTGGATATTGTTATCTTCCTACTAGTTACTCAGAGTACAAGATACAGGCATGAGATATTGGCCAAACAATTTTAGCACAAATCTTTCTTTCAACAAACTAAGTGAAACCAGCTGTGTAACTATCTTAACTATCTTGTGTATATATATTTTTCCCTTCCTTCCTTTCCCCTTTCTCCAATCACAGTTTCTCTTTTCTTTTGAACAGTTTCTTCTCAATTCACGATATCTATTACACATTTTAGATCTTATTGAGTTGTTTGGTTTCTCACACTAGTGAGACAATATGATGTTTACACATGTGGGTCTGATTTATTTCACTTATGAGTATGGTCTCAAGTTGTATCCATTTACCTATAAAACTATCAACTTTAACCTTCTTTATGACTGAGTAGTACTCCATTATTTTAAAAAAAAGCACATCTTTTTTATCCATTCCTCAGTTGATGAGCGTTTGGGTTGTTTCCAAGATTTAGCTATTACAAATCATGCTGCTATAAACATAGTTGCACAGATACCACTGTGGTATAATACTTTTAATTCTTCTGGGAAGATACCCAGGTGGGGAATAGCAGGGTTGAATGGTGCCTCTAATCCTATCTTTTTGAGGAATCTCCACAGTGATTTCCACAGTGGTTGCAGCAGTCTACATTCCCACCAACAGTACAGAAGGCTTCCTTTTTCCCACAGCCCCTCCAGCATTTGTTATTGGTTGATTTCTTGATGATAGCCATCCTTTCTGGAGTGAGATGGAATCTCAGTGTTGTTTTAATTTGCATCTCTCAGATAACCAATGATGTTGAACATTTTTTCATATATTTATTTGTGGTTTATATTTCTTTATCTGAGAAGTGTGTATTCATCTCAGATGTCCATTTTGGATTGTGTCTTTGAATTTGGGGGACCTGATTTTTTTCAGCTCTTTATATGATCTAGGTATAAATCCATTGTCTGAAGGACAACTTGCTATAATTTTCTTACTCTGTGGGTTGTCTTTTCATTCGGTTGCTGATTTCTTTTGGTGTGCAAAAGCTTTTTAAAAAGATTAGAGCCCAGTTATTTCAAAGATAACAAGATAGATTATGATAGCCATTGTTGATTTTCTGTTATCTTGTCTTGAAATCCTGTATTGCTTTCATTGTTTTTTTTGTTTGTTTTTATTCTGTTCTGTTCTATTTAATTTTATTATGTCTGATGGTATGGGCAGCTATTTTGAAGATAACAAGAGGCATCGTGGTAGCCATTGCTGATTTCCTGTTATCTTGTCTTGAAATCCTGTATCACTGTCACTGTTTTGTTTTGATTGACTTCTGTTTTATTTTATTTGGTTTTTATTTTCTTTAAGAGAAAAAAAGATTAGATCCTACTTGTTGATTCTTCATAGTATTTACCATGCAATCTGGGTTTGGTTCATGAAGTCTCCACCTATGCCTATGTCTTCCAGATTTCTACCTATTTTCTCTTCCAGTAGATTTAGTGTTTCTGTTTTAATATTGAGGTCTTTGGTCATTTGACTTTATTTTAGTGCATGGTGATAGACACAGATCTAGTTTTAGTCTTTGGCATGTGGAAAGTCAGTTTTTCTAGCACCATTTACTAAAGAGGCTGTCTCTCTTCCAATGAACACGTTTGACTCCTTTGTCAAACATTAGATGACTGAGTCTGTTTGGAGTTGCATCTGCATCTGCTAATCTGTTCCACTGATCCTCAGGTCTGTTTTTTTTTGGGGGGGGCGGTTTGCCAGTACCATGCTGTTTTTATCACAGTAGCTTTGTAGTATAATTTCAAGTCTGGGATTCTGATGCCCCCTGCCTTGCATTTGTTGTCCAGAATTGCTTTTGCTATTCTAGGTCTCTCCTGGTTCCGAATGAATTTTAGGAATGTCTTCTCTAGCTCTGTGAGGTGTACTAATAGTATGTTGATTGGGATTGCATTCAATCTGTATAACAATTTTAGGAGTCGGGTCATTTTCACTCTGTTGGTTCTTCCTATCCATGAGCAAGGGATATCGTCCCATTTTCTGATACTCTCTTCGATCTCCTTTTTTAGACTACTGTAATTTTCAATGTATAGATCTTCTACTTCCTTAGTTAGGTTGATTCCTAAATATTTCTTTTTTTTTTTTTTTGGATACTGTTGTAAAGGGTGTGGTATCCATAATTTCTCTTTGTGTGACTTTGTTGCTTGTGTACAGGAATGCTATTGATTTTTGAGTATTGACTTTATATCCAGCTACACTACTGAATTTGCTTAATAAATCTAGAAGTCTTTTGGTGGAGTTTTTTGGGTCTTTTATGTAGAGTATCATGTCATCTGCAAATAACAATAATTTAACTTCTTCCTTTCCTATCCTCATTCTTCATTTCATTTGATGACTGTTTGTGGCTTAGGCAGTGTGCCAAAGAAAGAACACCAAAATGCATAATTCCCATTCTCAAGCAATCCATTCTTACATCTAGTTGAAAAGAACTAATCCAATATGAAAAAAAAAACTATAGAATCTTCTCAGTAAAAGTCTTTCGTGATAAGAGTCTATTTTGGTACAGAGCCACTCTCTCCATTAGCACCAATGATAGGATACTCAAGGGACATTTTGAGAAGACAGAGAATTGTTGATGCCTGTCCTGTTATCTACATAAGCGGAGCATCTGTTCTGCCAGTGAGGCAAGTAATGTGAGAAAGCACAGTTGCTGAGGGAGTTACTGAGAGAGAGAGATTTTGTATAGAAAAAGAGAAGTGAAATCTTTGTGCTATATTGGTCCAAGAAGGACGTGATGAAATTGAACAGAAATTTATAATTTTGGTGTATCTGATAGAATGTTAATAATGTACCCTTGTACTTAAGTGAGGATATTCTTAAGGGAAGGGTATTTTGGTCACTGTCCCTCATGAAATCGCAAGTGAAATTGACAGTAATAATAAGGGTAATAACAATTCACTTGAAGTTTGGTCATCTGACCAGTGCTTGCTGACAACCCCGTCAGTCATTGTTCTGGAAGGTGCTTGGGATACATTACAAACAAAAGAAACCCTAGTTCTTTTTCTTAAATTTTATTTTAAAGAGAATGAAAACAAGCAAAGTAAAACAGAATAAAGCCAATCAAAACAAGACAATGTGACACACCGTTTCAAAACAATAGGAAATCTACAACGATCACCATAAAGCCTCCTGTTGTCCCCAAAATAGCTACCCATACCCTCAGACATAGTAAAGTCAAACAAAACAAAACAGAATAGGACCAATAAAAACAAAACAATGAATGCAATACAGGACTTCAAAATAAGACAGTAGCACATCCAAAATGGCTGCCATAATATATCCTGTCAGCCTCAAAACAGCTGCCCATGGCATCAGATACAATACAATCGAACAAGACAAAACAGAATAAAACCCAACCAAACAAAACAATGAGAATGATACAGGATTGCAAAACAAGGTAATAGGGAATCAACAATGGCCACCACCTCCAGAAGGAGATCCCCCGTATATGCTACTCTGCATATTGTTATCCTCTGAGTAGATGATCAGACTACTGGCTTTAGGCCTGCAAAGTCAGTGAAACACTAAACACTACACGCATTAAGTTGTACTCTACCCCACTAGCCATCATCACAGCCTGTGTTTCTCTGGATCAGCAGGTCACTTGCGGGGGTGGGAAGAAAGTTGGCTCTTCCTGTCTCCCTACCTGCACTCTAGAAGGGGCCGGTGCGGGCTCTCCCCCAGTCAGCCCGAGCACAGCACTGACTCGCAGGAGGTCTCACCTTCTTGTTGACTTCTTCTCCTCCCCCACAGACCACAAATTGCGCTGACTCCCAGGAGAGGGCTGGCGTCTGGCTCCCCCCAGTCAGCCCGCACGTGGTGCTGACTCACAAGAGGTCTTAGCTTCTAGTTGACTCGTTCACAAACCCCCAGTTCTGAGCAGATGTTACTCTAGCAGGAGGTTATATTCTAAGAGGTAAGGCAGTAGAACAACAAAAGAATAAAGGGTAGGATAAGAGGGACTGAAATTTCTGGGGAAATTTCTGGTAAAGAGATATAGGTGATTGTTTTAAATTGTATAGTTGCAGTGGGATTGTGAAAAAGTAACTTTCAGCCGGGCGTGGTGGCGCACGCCTTTAATCCCAGCACTCGGGAGGCTGAGGTAGGCGGAGCGTTGTGAGTTCGAGACCCGCTTGGGCTACAACGCGGCGCAAGGCCGGCCTGAGCTACATAGTGCGACCCTGCCTCAAAAAAACCAGGGCCGGGAGTTTGGCTCAGTGGCTCAAGCACCTGCCCTGGCAGGCGCAAGGCTGTGAGTTCAATCCCCGGTGCCGCAAAAAAAAAAAAAAAACAGTAACTTTCTTGCTAATCTCTGTTGTATAACAAACCCCACAAAATCCATGGCACCGGACCCCCTGCATCTGTCTCCTGTTCATACACCATTGACAGAAATTCAGGTAACCAAGGCTGGAAGTAAGTAGAATTGGCTTCAGATTGGCTACAGATTGGCTCTAGCTCTGCTCCATGTATACCTAACCCTGCTTAGACCAGTAGCTACAGGAGGCATTTCTTCTCAAGATGAAAGTCAAGACTAACAGGCAAACCTTTCCACACAATAACACCTCAAGTCTCAGCTTGGGCCCACTAAAGTCCCAGCCAAAGCAAATGAAGTGGCCACTTTTTTTTTTTTTTTTGCGGCACCAGGAATTGAACTCACAACCTTACACCTGCCAGGGCAGGTGCTTAAGTCACTGAGCCAAACTCCTGGCCCTGGTTTTTTGAGGCAGGGTTGCACTATGTAGCTGAGGCCAGCCTTGCGCTCAAGTTGTAGCCCAAGCCGGCCTCCAACTCACAACGCTCCTCCTACCTCAGCCCCCCAAGTGCTAGGATTAAAGGCGTGTGCCACCACGCCCGGCTTAAATATGCAACTTTATCAGAATTTATAATGGGATTAATATTAAAAATTGCCCTGGCTAAAGTTTCAAGTACTGTATTTTAAACGGGAGTGGTGAAAATGAACACCCCTGTCACATTCCTAACTTTAGACAAAATGTCCACGGTTTTTCACATTTGATGTAACATTGGCTGTGAGTTTGTATTAAGTGGCTTTTATCTGTTTAAGATACTGCTACCCTACTTTCATCAGGGTTTTTATCGTGAATGGCTCTTGTGTTTTGTCGACAGCTTTTACCACATCTATTGAGGTGATCGTGTGATTTTTATCCTAGATTTTATTTATGTGGTATATTACACTTACTGATTAGTATATGTTGAACCATTCTTGCATCCCTGGGATGAAACTAACTTGGTCATGGTGAGTGATCTTTTTAATGTGTTGCTCGGTTCTGTTTGCAAATATTTTATTGTGGATTTTTGCATCTGTGTTCATCAATGATACTGGAAAATCTGAGCTGTCCACTCAGTCACTCGTGTATGCTGTGGTCAGGTCTAGAGCATGGGTCAAAGCTCTGTAAGTTTGCAGACCACACTTTTGGCAGCATGGCTGGCCAGTGACCGCATGCTGCTGTGTTTATCCTAAATGCCTCTGAGCAGATTGGAGGGGCGATGGGTACACAGAGTCTGCATTTGTGTTAGGGCTACAGGTGCCCAGCCTTCTGCTGGTCCCTCCAGGGATGCCCTCAGGCCCACACCCCTCTCCCACCACAAAACTCACACAGCTGAATTCATATTTCAGCCATTATTGTCTCACACTATCCATCTGAGATTCTCCCAGGAGAGTTCAGGAGCTGATCTTTCTCCTAGTTCTACCATGGTACAGTCACCTTTTTCTTGGGCCCATCCTACTGGAATGAATGCCCACTTCTTTCCTGTATCATGGTGGCAGTTATACCTTGTCATTATGGGAAACATGGAGATTTTCTGAGCTTAGGCAGAGAGATTACTCAAAATGACTTCCTGCCCTAATTCAGGTCTGTTTCCTGTCTGTTCTACCAAGGCAGAGGGGAAGAGAGCTCACAGGATGGCTTCCCAGCCCAACCCTGTCTAAATTTGTCATTTTGGACAAATATTGCCAAGAGACTTGTGAGCACTGGCTGCTTCCAGCCCTCTATCTTCTGACTACTACTTCTTTTTTAGTTTTTTTTTTATTTTCAAGTAACATATACATACATAAAAGTCCAAAGTCTTAATTGTACAACTCAATTGTCACGAAGTGATTATGTCAATGTAGTAAAACCCAGGTTCAAAAAAATTCCATCACTGTCAAAGAACCTTTCATACTCGTCCTCCTAGCCTAACCACTAACTTGACTTCTAGTAGCCTGTTAGCCTTAAACTTTTTTATGTATAGTGCATTAGTACCATGTAGCTACCTCATTAACAAGGATGGATCTCACACTGAGTTGAGCCAGGTAGCTCGATACAAAACAGTACACATTATGATTCTGCTTATACAAAGTTTCAAAGCACTTGGGTCGCTTCAAGTTTGGGGCCCTATAATGCCTCCAGGTTGACTTGGTGAGCTCTGTGTGCATGCCTTTAACTGCACATGTACAGATGTATCTTTTAGGTATACACATGGAGGTGAAATGACTAGGTGTTAGATTATACGTGTTCAACTTTAGCATAAAATGCTAAATGTTTCCAAGTACCTTTATCAATTTATATCCCTATTAGTAGATTAGGAGAGTTACCATTGTTCCATATCAATAGTACTTTTGTATTGTTGGTCTTCTCAATTTTAACCATTTTTGCCAAATCTTTTATTTTGTAGTTTCATAGTTTCTGATTAATGACTACTTTTTCATTCCTTTGTTGGTCATTTTGACATCCTCTTTGCAAAGTAAGTTTTTGTTACAAGGCATGTACAAATTTCTTCACATATGTCTACTGGGTTGCCTTTTTCTTCCATTGATTTGCTAAATTTCTTTACATATTCTGGATAAAAGTTCCAAGTATCTTTTCTATTCTGCCAGTGTCTTTTCAAGCCCTAACACTAGTGACTGGGAAAATATCAGTCTACCAGCAGCAGCAGATCTCTTGGATCCTTTAAACATGTCTTTCAACTAAATAAGTTCTTAATTTTAGTTTAACCTCATACAATCTTTTCCTTGATGGATAGCACTTTTTGTATATAATCAAATAATGTGGGAGATCAGTTGAGGAGAATTGAGACCTCAGTGGCCTCCTTTGTGAGCACAAGGGAAAGTCAGTACAGCTAGGATCGAATAGTTTACCTGGGTGTGTACTAATGGATACTGGAAGCAGATGAGTCTTGTGTTAGTTTAATTCTTTGTACCCGTGTTTGAGTGAATAAAAGTGGGATAAGCCAGATGCTCAGAGTCCTCTGCCCACAGAGCCAAGAGCCTCCTGGATGCCGTATGCTGACTGGCTCAGTGTTTGTTTGTCTTTCATCCTCATTCACCCCTGGGTCAGGGTGACAAACTAGCAAGACCCGCTTCCTACACGGGGCTTCCCATCAGGGACATAGCCCAGGGTAGACCAGTTTTCTACAAATAAGTCTTTTCTTTATCTAACTTCAGGAAGACATTTTTGTTTTATTTTT
>RJWM01030750.1:0-23106 GCA_004363535.1 Dasyprocta punctata
TGTCTGAGAAAGTGAGCACCGCCAGGGGGAGCGGGGAGACCCAGCCATTCTGCTCCCGGCCCGTGACTGCCAGCTCTTGTGACCCACAGAGTCACTGTGTCCCCTGTCCAACAATGCCCCTGGCTGGCCAGGCCCCTCAGCCCAGCCGCTTCCCTCCCACCCTGCCTCCTTAGCGACAGTGGACCCCTCCTGGCAGCCAATGAGAGGCTGTCATCGCGGTTCCATTTTAGATTTTATCAATGTGTCCCCGTCGCCCGGGCAACGGCGCCTGCCGCCCTGTCAGTCTTTCTTGCCTCCCCCCACCGCTGTGGGCACCGTGCATGCGGCTGCACGCTGAGTTTTCCCTCAAAGCACAGGCCAGCCGGAATTCCGCTGAACGAACACCACTGATCTAGCGAGGGAGGCCGGTGCTTCTCTGGCTTCTGGAACCCTCCCTGCCTACTCTCCCTGGGACACCCCCGTCCTCAGCCACTGAAGCCAGGCCAGCAAGTGGACAGCTTCCCGCTCGGCCAGGTGACGGCTCGGCCACCACCAACCGCCGGAGCCTGCTTAGGAAAACATCCTTGCAGGGTCACTAGCACCCTGGCCCCCCAAGAGGATGGGCTGGGGGCCTCAGGAGCCACACACAGCCAGAGCTGCCTCCGTTTGCCCTGGGGACCTCCAGGGGAGCCCCCAGAAGCCCCAGGCTCCGGAGGCGGCAGTAGCCGTGTAAGCCTGGCGGGGCAGGCGCGTGAATGAGGCGCCGGGCTTTTGTGCTCGCAGCTCTTTGTATTGGAGGCGTGCACTGTACGCACCGCGCTGTGCAGGCAGGGCCGGGCCATGTGAGTGGCCACCAGGGCAGACACCGAGCAGGGCAGGCCGGAGCAGCCAGTCCTCCAGTGCCTGCCGGCCCCTCTCTGTGTCTCTGCGGAGTCCGCTGGAGGCTGAAAGGTGAAAATGCTCAAGTTCAAGGCCTTCTGCCTGGATTACTGGCAGTTCCTGTGCCTGCAGCCGCTGCAAGGGGCCTATCAGAGGTAAGTTGGCCCCATCCGGGAAGGCCTGGGCCACCAGGGCACTGCGACCTCCCGGGAAAGTTCCCTCTGAGTCTGTGCAAGTGCAGGCAACCTCGTCCTAGTCCGGGGTACCTGCCCCTGGCCAGGAATGGCAGTGGCATTGGCTGTGGTCCACTTTGTCACTTAGTTTGACTCCGCCTTCCTTGCCCTCCTGTCCTGAACCTGGGTTTGTGCAGGGTTACTATGTCCTTATTCCTTTCTGCCCGGGTCAGCCCCTGAGCTTGTATGCTTCTGAGGGGGTCTGACCCCCAGCAGGATGGCCACAGGTGCAGAGATCCACAGCCTGGGGCCAGAGATTGGGGGGCCCTGCCTGGAGGTCAGAGACAAAAGTTCACGCCTCTTCCTTTGCTACATGACTTTCAAGGGTCGCTTTCCCTCTCTGAGTGTGCCCACCTTTAGAGATTGGGGGCTGATATGTAGTGGGATTTGGAGGCTGCTTTTTGAAGTGACACTATTGTGCTATTGGGACCACAAGCACAAATGTCCTGCTGTTGAGGTTATGCGTGAGTGTGTGTGTGCATGTGTGTGCGTGCGTGTGTGTGTGTGTGTTTCCACATGCACACCTTCCTCCAGAAATGCCCGTGCCCAGGCCAACTGGACAGCACAGTGTAGCCGTCGCTGTGGATGCCTTCAATGGCATGTAATTAAAGACTCCAAGGAAGAAATTAGTCCATCTACAATGAGAGAATGAGTTTTTCCTGGTTTCACACGCTGAAGTCCATGGCCATTAGCATGCGGGCCACTCCGGGAGAGCACGGAGCTTTTCTTTTCTCTTCCAGCGAGCTCTCTCCTGGGGGTGTGGGCGACAGCCTTGGAGAGGAAGTCCCCGCTCTTGGACAGGTGCCAGCCAGCGAGGCCACCCTGTGCCCGATCAGCGCGGCTGCACCAGGGCGGGCACTCACAGGGCCATCGGCACTGAGCAGGGGGGAGCCTTGCACCCCTAGTTTGCTCCAGAGCAAATGCCCAGGTGCCCAGAAAGCCCTCTGCCCATCAGTCCCCACATCCTCAGCCGCGTGTGGCCAGCTTTGTGTCCTTGAGTGTTAGCCGCGCTCCAACAGGGCGGCCAGCCTCGCAGCAGCTGCGTGCAGTGAGTTCCGGGCTTAGCTCTCAACTCCAGGCTCTCTTGTTGCAAGGTAGGATTGCTCTGGAGTCTGCAGCTTGGGCTGCACAGATGCCATGTCCCAGGAGAGGCAGGGCTGACCGAGGGGCACAAGGCCTGAGTCGTGGTCAGAGCCTGGGCTAAGGATGTGACACCCGGGCCTGGCTTCGTATGTCCAGAGGAGTTTGCTAGCCAAGATGGGGAGGACAGAGTTCCAGGCAGAAGGGAAAGGGAAGGCAAATTAACAAGGCACAGAATTAAGGGTAGAGGATAAATTGAGGTGGCTCAGAGATCCCAGCAGCACTAGGAGAAATCAGGAAGGCTTCCTGGAAGAGGTAGAGCCCAAGCTGCACTGGGACACAAGAGTGGATTTTCCCAGACAGGGAAGGAGACCATCTATGGGGATCACAGCATAAGCAAATGTGTGGCTGAGAAGTGGGTGGACGTGAGTTTCTCTCTGATCAGCCCTCCCCCTGGCAGGGAGTATAGAAAAGCTGCTGTCTCTCCAAGCCTCCTGCAGTTTGGCACTCAATAAACAGGGGAAGGGGCACTGAGCCCACTGCCCACGGCTCTTGTGGGGAAAAGCAGGGCCCAAGCCAGGACCAGGGGCTCCGCGGGTGTTGCCCAGACAGGAAAGCTTTGCCCGTGGAGTCACTTGGCGTCTTGCCCGCTACCGTATCCCGTTGTTTAAAAGAGCGACCCAAAACTTAAAGCGTATGAAGAGGGTGTTTCGCAGACAATGCATAATTAACCACTTCTAAACACAGGGTATGCCAGGCTCCCTGCAAGCTGCTAATTATTCTTCATTAGTGATCTTAAATTAATGTAGAATAAATCGTGGCACGGTGCCAGAGGCGGGGCCGGGGAGGAGCAGAGAGACGCCGATCCCGACCAGAAGTGAGAGGCCTACGCGGTGGCTCCACGTTCTGCCTCCTTAGGGCGCGATCAGCGGGCCCTTCGGCCCCTGTGGGGAAGGAGAAACCCTCCTGCAAGCCCCCCGCCTCCCACAGCCCTCAGGCAGCTGCGTGAGTGACACAGGGCAGGTGGGAATTGCTCAGAGAGGCTCCATCACCCAGCTACAGGGCCCACCTGTGCCAGTGGGGTGGGGCCCCTGGGGTGCCTCCCTAGCCTCATCTCATTCAGACCCCCAGAGTCAAACCTTGTCTGGAGTTTGCATTTCCCATTTTTGTTGTTGTTTTTGCTTTTATCTTTTTGAGACAAGATCTCACTATGTAGTGCGAGGTGGCCTCAAACTCCAAATTCTCTTGCCTCAGCCTCCCAAGTGCTGGAGTTATAGGTATGTGCCACCATGCCCAGCTGTATTTTTCTTTTTTGTAACTTTGTGAACACAATGTTGTTTTGCATGTTTTTAAACTTTAGATGCATGGTTTGATACTCTGCTACTTTTTTAAAAATGTTAATTGTGGTAAGATAGACAGCACATAAAATCCATCACTGTAATCATTTTTCAGTGGGCTAGGTACATTCACATCATTGTGCATCCTCAGAGCTTCTTCATCTCCCCAGGATAAAACTCTCCCCTCCACCATAACCCCCTACCCCTACCCAGCCCTCGGTACCAGCATTCTACTCTGTCTCCATGAATATGGCTACCTTAGGTAGGGACCACAGAGGAGTGGATTCCTACACTGTTTGTGTTTGTGCATCTGACTTCTTTCATTTAGTATATAGTCTCCAGTTTCCTCCATGCTATAGAATATGTTGAGAGCCCCCTCCTTTTTTAAGGCTAAATAATATTCCACATTTTGCTTATCCTTTCATCTGCTGGTGGACACCTAGGTTGTTTTCACCCCTTGGCTACTGTGAATAATACTGATGTGAGCATGGACAGCAAATACCTCTTGAAGATGTAACTTGCTTTTTGCATTCAACATTTTATTGGTGAAACTGATCGATGTTGCTATATATTGTTCTCGTTCCTTTGTTTTCATTGACATATAGTATTCCTCCACACAAGTATGTCCCAATTTAAATACATCTGTTCTCCTGTTAGTGTGGATTTAGGTGGTTCCCCATTTTTAAAGAGTGTAGCCAAGTGTGATGGTACACATTTATGGTCCCCACTACTTGGAAAAGTAAGATGAAAGGAGCATTTGAGCCTATGAACTCAAGAGCAGTATGGACAATATAATGACCCCACCTCAAGAAATAAAATAAAATTATAGATCGATTGGGATATGAGTATCCTCAACTTCACTGGGCTTAGCAAAATCGCTTCCAGAGTGATTATGACCGTGTGTGCTGGCATTTGGTGTGCAACCCTGTCTCCACAGTCTTGCTACACTCGGGATTAAAATCCTTGGGTTTCAGTCTAGCAAGGAGAGCTGCAGCAGCAGGCGTCGTGTGGCTGTGTGGCCAGCGGGGCGCTGCAGGCTCTGGGCCTCATGATGATCCTCCTCGTTGGCCTCCATCGCGTGTTCCTGTGTGCTGAGCGATTCCTGTGTGCGCTGTCTCTGTTAATCCTTGGATCAGAGTGGTGCTGGGGGCTGGGGCGTGGCTCAGGGCTGAGTACATGCCCGCAGACACAAGGCCCTGGCTCCCATTCCCACAAGCTGCAAGGAGAAAAGCAGCAGATGCTGGTATTTTCCCCATATTTCAGAGGAAACCTGAGCTCAGAGAGGTGAAGCAATCTGCCTAAGGGCACAGAATGGAACGTGGTCTACGCACCGAGGCAAATGGCTCCACGAAGCTATGGGTCCTCGAGTGCTCTCCACACCAGTCCAAATGCCCTGGCTTGATGTAGCTGTTACAGTCCCCACAGCTGCGTAACAAATGACTCCAAATACTTGTGGCTTAAAACAGTAGTATTTCGTTTTCCTGCAGATGTGCAGTTTGGGCAGGGACTGCTCTGTGCAGCGCCTCTAGTGTGGAACAGCCACAGAGGCAGGCTGTGAAATCTCAGGGCAGAGTTTGATTGACTGAGCTCAGGTCATGTCCCACCCCTTGTGGGAGGAGCAGGAAGCAGGAAGAAGCTTTCCAAACACCATTGGTTTCCACTGAGGACAGAGCTTCTGCATTTCCTTGCCACTGCACTGCACCCTGCAGAGGAGGGACTGTGAAGAAGGAATCTTTGTCACACAGTGCAGTGACATGTGCTACCTGTGAGTGTGGCTTTGCAGAGCAGACCAGAGTGAGGCCCAGAGGGGCGTGAGAAATGTCCTAGGGGGCAGTGTCAGCCTGGTGTCAAGTGTTCAGCTGAATAAACACAGTGAAACACTGAGCATGCTGGGCCTGGTGGCCCATACCAGTCATGCCAACACTTGGGAGGCTGAGGCAGGAGGATTGCCACAAGTTCAAAGCCAGCAAGGGCTACATAGTGAGCTCAAGGCCAGCTGGAATGACATAGCAAGACCCTGACTTGAAAAACAAAGCAAAGCAAAACAGAACATGGAGGGAGATTGTATTACATTCATGGAGCTCAGCGTGGAGCAGACCGGTCACCACAGCACGGTGTCCTCCTGTGCCACCCAGCACTGTCCACTCCCAAAGACCCAGGCAGGATCTTGGAAGACTGTCAGGGGGCGCAGGTCCCTCTGGGTATCTGTATGCTGAAGATTCAGAGCTGGAGGTCACCTTTAGGTCTTCCACCAGCAGCTCTGAAAGACACCTGGGGGTTAGCGAGCAGGATGGAGTGAATGTTATGGTGCTGATTTTGAAAACCACAGTCTGATTTGGTCATAAAATGTCCTTATTGTTAGGAAAGATGTTCCAAGGCAGGGGGGGATTGTGGTGGGTAACTTACTATTGAAAGAACAATTTTGTAGGAAGTATATGCTTGTGTGTGTGGGCCTGTGCCAACTTGTAAAAGAAAGAGACCATGGTAAAGCAAAAGGGGTACAATGTTAACATCCAGGGAGTTGACTCTGTCATCCCTGACCCTTCCTAGGCCCCCAGGCGCCGCACACAGTAGGTGCTCAATAAAGAGCTGTGAACAGTAAAAAAGGCTAGATGATCACATCCCTAGCAGTCGGAGAACCTAGAGCCCTGTCCTGTCTGATCCTCCCCTCCAGACCTGCCCTGTGACCTGAGGCAGCCCCTGCCCCGCTGCAAACTTGAGCTGTTCATCAGTCCTGGCAGTGAACTTTGGGGTGAAATGATGCAAAAAGCCCCAGCCTGGCATCAAGGCCAAGCCCTCTCTGCTGCAGGGCAGGGACAGGTGGGGGCCCACAAGCCAGGCCTGTCACCGCCCCCGTTCTAGGAGCACAGGTGAGACAGTGCCCTGGGCGGCCTTTTCCTGCGACCCACACTCCTGTGAAGGTGGCACCTGGACAGCGAGATCACGCCTCTCCCGGGGCACCTTGGTCACCACACACACCTGCACTGGCAGGCAACAGGAGCTGCCTGAAATCCAATAACACTGTCTTGTTTTCATGGTAACCTTCTACTTACAGCAAGTGATACTAGTTTTCCATTTCAGGAAGTGATACAGAGTTTCCTTTGAAAATAAATGTATTCAAGCATAAATGCCAGTTAGTTTACTCTCTTGCGCATTGCTTGTAACTTTTCTGGTTGGAAACTTGAAATCTATTTGGGAACAACTGCTGGAGAAGCAGACCCAGGAATCTTGGCAGTGTGAACCTTGGCTTTGCCCACCGGGTTTAACTTTCTCTCCCCCACTCCACACTGGTTTTGGGGCTTAGCATTCCCACAGGGACTCCAAAATGTCTTTTTAGAGTCTGTCTGTTCGAATTAGGATCCTGACATGACCCGATTCACACATCGTATGCATCTTTTAAGTCTGCTTCCTCTGCCCCTTTCCCGTTTTTGTTGTTGTTTTTGCAGGGGCTGGAGGTGGAACCCAAGGTCTTGTGCATATTAGCTGTCTTAGTTACTTTCCAGTTGCTGGGACACAATATCTGACATCACAATTCCAAGGAGGACAGGTCTATGTAGGCTGACGGTTTGTAGAGATTTCAGTCCATCGTTGGCCGGTTCCGAGTCAGGGTGGCACGGCGAGGCGGGGGTGTGGCGGAGGAGAACAGCTCATGGCTTGGTAGATCGAGGCAGAAAGGGATCAAGGCGGGAGGAGGGAGATGCATCCTTGCAGGCCACGCCCACAGTGACCACCTCCTCACCAGGCATCACATTCAGCTATAAACTCAGAATGGACTCAGCCACTGATGATGGTTGTACAGCCGTGATTCAGTCGCCACCCAGAGCCCTGCCTATGGGCGGTGAGACTCTGAGGGACATCTAGACAGAAACCGTGACACTAGGTGAAGGTCCTGCCACTGAGCCGCACCCTCAGGCTGCCTCCCCTCTTCATCTTCGCAGTGGATTTGTGGCTGTCCACCTTCGGCACGTCCTCGTCCTACGTTGAGGACTTGGAACATCACCTCCCACCAAGTGTTGCTCCTCCTGTCCCCCTGCGATACAGGTCAGGACGTCCAGTCAGAATCCAGGGCCGTTTTCGAACCCAGTTAATTTTAAAAGAAAATATCAAGCTGGGTGGCTCACACCTGTAATCCCAGAACTTGGGAGGCTGAGGCGGGAGTATTGCCATGAGTTCCAGGACACATACCTGGTGTAAACACCTTAAAAGAAAGAAAGATTTATTTTGGCCAACAGTCTCAGAGGTTTCCATGATAACGTGGCTGTGTCCCTTTGGTTCTGGGTGAGGCTGGACATCATGGTGGTGGCATGATACAGAGCAAAGTTGTTCATGGCATAATAGCCAGCAAGCAAAAAGAGAGACAGGAAGCGGTGGGGTCCCAATATCCACTCAAGGTCACACCCCCCAATGACCTCACTTCCTCCTACTAAGCCCCACCTCCCCAGGTTTCTGACATCTCCCAGTAACACCATGGGCCTTTGGGACAGTCACAAACTGTGACACCGTGGGAGTATTAAAGGACAATCACTCCTAGAAGGGCACCGTCCGCCTTCCCCATGACAGAGAGGGGACGGGCAGAGCTCTGGGGAGAGACGAGGAGGCCTGGCTTCAGATGTCGGTGCCTGCCTCCTGGGGCTCTGTGTGTCCCTCAGCCAGAACGCCTGCGGTGGTGCCCAGGTTCCTGGAGAGATGTCCCTAGAAAAACCTCCCCGATTGTGCGGGAGACACCTGGGATCCTGTTTCTCCCTCCAGTGGCAAAATTCCATACGTCTGTGTGGTCGTCTTCACCCAGACTCTGGGGACAGCAGACAAACCGAGATAAGACTCCGGCCCCAGATCCCACCCTGGGCAGGTCCCATCCCCTCCCTGAGCCTCAGTTTCCTCGTTGGCAAAAGGAAAGGGGGACGCAAGAAAGTTGTTCATTCATTCAGCTGGTGCTCATCCAGTGGCCCCTCTTCCAGACCAGCGCTCAGGCTGAAGCGGGAGAAACCGCTGAGCAAACCCTGTGCCCACCCTCCGGGCACTGCCAGGCTGGTGAGTGCAGTCTTACAGGAGCTGACAGGGGCACAGGCACCTCTAGAAAGTCACCAGGGACTTCCCGGAGGCGGCAGCCTGAAGGCAAATACCCACAGATCTTCTTTACTTTGCTTGCATGGGGTCGTCCTGTGTAGCATGGAAATCTAAATTTTTGCAAACATCTAAAACTCAAGAAGCCGGGTGTGGTGCTCTGGAAGGCTGAGTTCACAGCGGTGTTAACCTCTCCCAGGGAACAAATGTAGCCTTCTCTCTGGCTTTGGGGTGATGACTTCATCTCCAGCGGGCTGCATGAGTCAGCGGGTGGAGGGCTGCCCGTGCTCCATGAACATTTCCATGTGGACCTTGCCTCGTGTCCCACCCTGGCTGCGGCTCCCTGAGTCCCGGGGGCAGGAGGAGGGGCACCCTCACCGCACTCCTCACTCAAGCCCTGCAGTAAATGCCAGGGCTTTTAAATGACGCTGACCGTGAGTGATCCAGCAGTCTGTCCATTCTGCAGACCTTTGCAAGCTCCTGCCGTGTTCTGTAGATGACGTCTCATCGCCGTTGACACGTCTACACAGTCATGATCACCAAGACCAGGAGGGGAGGGACTCTTATTCCCATTTTGCAGAGGGGCAGACTGAGGCTCAGAGAGATAAGAAGTCCTGGAGGAATCAAGGAATCCAAGAAGAATGAGGAGTCATCCTCTGTACATGGAGAAGCCACTGTAGGGTGGTGACAACAGACAGGCTGAGACAGATAAGTCGGCATTCAGGAAATCACAAAGCACTTGGACCCTCGTGTTCTTGTTATAAAATGGGGAGACTGGGCTGGGGGTGCAGCTCAGTGTGTGCCCAGTATGTGCAGGACCTGGATTCCATCCCCAGCACAGCCCAAAGAAGGGGGAGGCTGCCACCCTTCAGGGCTGGTGAGAGGCGGGAGAGGGCTGATGTGCGGCAGAGAGGAGGCTTGTGGCTCCTGTGGCTCCTGAGGAGTGACACGTGTCGCTGGGGCTGAGTCCAGCTCTGGGGTGTCTGTCTGTCCACAGCTGGGGGACAAGGAAACATGGGAGAATTGAGCCTAACGCTCAGCCTGGGCACAACAGTGATATGCTAAGTCCCCGGCCATGGCTGAAGACCTGGGGGAGCCGGGGAGTGTTAGGGAGCTGGCAAGGAGGCCACCAAAGGGCCATGTGTCACCTGCCATATGGAGACATAGGCCTAACTTAAGGCAGAGGGGGGTACATAAGGTGATGGATGGAGGGACGGGTGGATGGATGACTGGATGTGTGGGTGATTGGATGAGGATGGGTGAATGGATGGATGGGGATGAATGAGTGGAGGAAGAGACAGAGGGAGGGATGGATGATTGCGTAGCTGACTGGGTAGGTGGAAGGACAGATGGATAATTAAATCCATGATGGTGGATAATGGTTGGAAGGATGGATGGATGACTGGATAGACAGTGTGTGGGTAGGTAGATGAAGGTAGGGGCGAAAGGAAGGGTGGGTGGAGGAAGGGAAGATGGGTGGATGAACGAATGAATGAATGGAGGTTGGGAAGGAAGGGGAGATGTGTGATGAGAAGGAAGTTGGGTGAGGAGACAAAAGGAAGGAAGGGAGAGAGGACGGAGGGGTGGGTGGCTGTGCGTGGCTACGTGAGCAGGTGATGCGTCCCTGTGTGGCTGGCTGGAGAGGAGGCAGGTGGGTGGATGTGTAAATACCAGGCTGAGTGGGTAGACGAGTGTAAATAGAGCCTCCCACAGAAGGTGCCATGAAAACTCACCCTGCTAGGGGGACATCTCAGATAAACCCCGGAGCAGAGGCCTTACTCAAGAAAGTGAAGCCAGCATGGCCAGAGTTCCTTCAGGTCCCGTGATAGAATGGGTGGCCGCGGGAAGTAGCAAGCCTCCTGTTCCCCTGGATTTCCAAGCCAAGGCTGAGCAGCTGTGTCTTGGGGGCCACAAGCTCCTGTGGCAGGTGGGGGTCTGCTATGGTGGCTTGTGATGACGCAGAGGGAGAACGGGGGTCTCCAAAGCCCCTAGGAGCCACAGCCTTCGGAGACACCCAGCTTGCTTTTGGATAAAAAGCTCCTTTTTGGCTCAGGGTCAGACAGCAGGCAGCTGCTCCTCTGTGCCGTGGGAACCAGGCTGGACTCCCAGACGGAATTCCCACCCTGCACAGCCGAAGTGCGGGCTGGGGACGGAGCAGAGCCCGGCAGTGCTAGTGGGCAGGTGCTCCCCCTCTCCGAGCCCGGGTTGTCGTCCAGTGAGGTGGAACTGGGGGGCCCCAGCGAGCAGGGTGACAGTACCTGATGCCTGAGGCACTGCAGGATGTAGGTTCAGGCCCACCTGCCCTTCAGGGGAACTTTCGGGGGCTGTGCTGTGCGTGGGGAGAAGCAGGGCGACCTTGATCTGTGAGTCACCATCCCCAGGGGCTCTGCCTGGGAAGCCCCAGCTGCCTGCCCTGGGCTGGGTCTGGGAGCAGCTGTTGGGGTGAAAAGCCCCACACCCCCCTCTCCAGCTGTCCAGAGGGCCCGGCCCTTCCACCTGCCCCATCTCTGCCTGAGGGGCTGGGCTCCCAGCCGCCGCCTCAGAGCTGCTGCCCTGCTTCCAGCCCCTCTGCCGCTCCTCGGGCTGCGACTCCTCTATCCGTGCCTCAGTTTCTTCACACGTAAAGGGAAGCCAAGTAAACTCCTCTTCTAAAGCCCCTGGGGGAACTGGAGGCGTTAGTTCTGGACCTGCACCAATCTCACTCCGTGCCCAAGGCCCCGTGGCCCTGCAGCGGGCAGAGGAAAGCAAAGGCCAGAGAGGGTCAGCCACAGCCAGTGTCACACAGCAGAGCGGCCTGGCCGGGCTGGACGCTGTCTTGTGAGCCAGATGGAGGCTCTGGGCAGGGAGGCAGGCGCTGCCCTGCCCTGCGGAGTCACCTGGATTTGGCTTTTGTCATCGACTGAGTGGAGCCAGGCAGGCAGAGCCGCCCCTTCCCCCTCCCAGCGTCTCGGTGGGCTGGGCTGTGGCCCAGCGAGGGCGGGCGTTGGGTTTAGGCCTCTGGGGAGATGGGGAGGATGTGGCCGGCCCTCTGCCTCCGCCTCTCCTCCCTCCCTCCCTCCCTCCCTCCCAAGGCCTCCTCTCCACTCCTCAGCCCGCAGCTGCTATGCTCTGCGCTCTCCGGGCAGGCAGTCGCCCCCCACCGTCCCGCCTCGGTGACTCAGGATCCCCTGGCCCTCAGCCACCAGGATCTCCTGGCTGGAGGCAGCGGAGTGTGCAGAATCCCAGGTCTGAGCGTGACGGACACTGGCTGCAGGGTCCAGCGCTGCCGCTAGCTGGGGACAGACCCGCTAGCTGGGGACGTGCTGGGAGCCACTGTGGCCGGAAGGCAACCAGAGCCCTCGGTGCCTCTGTCTCCCCTGGCCTCGGGGTTTTCCCTTCTTTGTCCTACCATGAAGAAGGAAGTGACCTGAGAATCCCAAGAAGAGACCCAGCCCCCGGCTACCAGCAGGACAGCCAGGTCGGTGGCCGTGGCCTCAGCCACGTGCTCCACACCCGCCGGGCATGAAAGGCGATGGAAGTGCGGTGTGGGGCCTGATGTGGAAGTACTGCATCTCCGTGAGGACCCTCAGGTACGAGGGGAGGGTGTGGCCGGCCCTCTGCCTCCGCCTCTCCTCCCTCCCTCCCGAGCGAGCGAGTTTCCAGGGGAGGGAGGAGGCTGTGCCCACCATTGCCAGCCTTGATGCAGGCTTCAGGGCTGTGCAAGGTCCAGGAGGGCACGGCGGGTGGAGCGAAGGAAAGGCTCCTGCAGAGAAACCCGGCACCTCTGGCACTGGGTTGGGACACTGCCTGCCCGCTGGGCAGGGAATGGCCTACCCAGGTGCGGTGTGCGCAGGGCTCCAGAGTTTCTTCCATAACCCTCTGGCACTAGGCTCTGCTGTGTGACCTTAGCTCTGCCCCCAAACTCTCTGATCCTGGTAGGTGTCAGCAAAATGTAACTCACGTTCACTCCTTTTGTGCACCGGGTCGTGACCGTCTCATGTGACATTTGTAACCCCAGGGCTGGGGATCTGGCAGGTGCCAAGGTGGAGCAGGCCTGTGGCATTGTTAGGCACGTGAAGGGGCGGTTTCCTCTCTGCATGCTTTTAGGATTAGTGTGAGGATTAAATGAGGTAATTCGTATAGAGCAGGGCCTGGCAGGCCCCTGGTGGCCAGGAACTGAGGGATGATGACACTGTTGCTGTTGCTATTGTTACCAAACCTTCCCGATGCAGCTCTGGGAGGCGCTTGAACCAGTGCCCCTGGCTGGGGGGTGTGGAAGGGGAGCCCGGGCCAGGGAGGGGACCCACCTGGGCCGCCCAGCCTCTGCAGCTGCCAGACCACCATGTGGCCAGGGCACAGGAAGCTGGGGGTCTTGGGCAAGACTGGGGGCCTCTGAAAAGGGGGGCAGCAGGAGTTTTAGTTTGCATAGGGGAGGGCTTAGCAGCCACCACCTACTTGGAGTGCATCTTTGTATTTCAGTCAGCACCTAAGGGGGGAGTTTTTTTTTTTAAGGACTTGTTTTATAGAAGGTAAGAGATTGAAAGAGTCTCCCTTTCTCCTACCCCCACTATGTGCTCTGTACTCCGTATAACTTCCTCTTTCCTTAAGCCTTCCTCCCTTTTCTCCTTTCTTCCTCTCTCTTTCCTTCCTTCCTTCCTTCCGTCCCTCTTCCTGCTTTTTTCCCTCTCCCTCCCTTCCTTCTTTCCCTTTCCTTCCTAAAATATTTGTGACCACATACAGGAAATTACCTACAATAAAATAATTTAGAAAACATCAGGATCAGGAAAAGCATAATCCAGAATAGGATGGCAAGGACCCAGGGTAAACCATTATCATCATCATCACCACCATCAAAATAGGACAGAACCGAGATACACAGGTTCTGGGGTCCCTTTGCTGAGGTGAAGATTCCCCTGGCTTCCTAGCAGCTACAGAGGACTGGGAGATGAAGCCACGTTGTTAGGTGAGGGTGGGGGTCCCTGGCATGGAGGGCCCAGGGGAACCGGCAGTCAGGAGAGAGAGGTGTTCCTAGTGAACCCCTGGAGTGGGAGGGTGAACCCCGTGCGTGATCCCAGGCTCTGACCACACCCAGTGCTCTCTTCCTTCTAACCAGAGCTGAATTTTCCTGCCTCCCATTCCACCCTGAGGCTTCTTGATCGGCCTCGGAGCGGGGGAACCTCAGGAGCCGTTGACAGGATACAGCCTCATGGGGCTAGCAGACTGGCTCTCTGTGCCTCAACTTCCTCATCCGTGAAATGGGATGAGGTGGAGCCTCTGAGGGGCACGGAGAGACCTCAGTGCCTGTGACGCAAGAGCAGCCGGGGTGGTTGTGGTTGCCATGATTCACAGGGATCCACCCCAGCCCCACACTGAGGATCAGGTGGCCCTGATTGCACAGCTGGGGAGGACGGGCTCCGGTGGGCTCCCAGGGCAGCACTCTTTTGTTGTCCCCCCAAAACAATAGAGGCTGCCCCCAGAGCGAGCTAGACCCCCGCCAGCCAGTGCAGGCGCAGCGCGATCCTAGCCCCTGGGAGTCCCAGGGAGACCTGAGTCAGCCCCTCCGTAGCCCGAGGAGAGGCTGGCGGCCGCCGCAGGGACAAATTGGAGTTTGCAATCGGACAGCGCATACTTTTCCACTTGCATCTTCAGATTCCCTCTGCGTGCGCCGGTCGCCCCTGGCCAGGTCCCACTCACATCTGGAAAAGCGTGAGGTGTGCATGGAGCAGCTGCTGGCTGACCAGCCCTGGCCCTCCGCCGGGGACTTGGGAGGCTCCAGCTTGGAAGCCGGGATGGGGTCTCTGGAACCACAGACAACTGGGGTCTCCAGGGAGCCCTGCTGGCTCGAGGTCGGGGAGCAGAGCAGCTGGAGCGCTGTCACACCGGGGTACAAAGCCAGCCACGCTCAGTGGTAAGAAGTGCTGTTCCTTGCCAGCCCTCGGTCTCTCTGGGAAACAGAGTGGGGTCAGCTGGGCAGGCTTGGTGGCAGAGTTGTTGGTTACCAGCCCAGCCCTCACCTGCGTCCCCTTCCTTTCCTCCAAGCCTCTGTTGGGTGGGAGGGGCGGAGTGACGAGTGGAAAGAGCACGGGCTTGGGTGGTGCTTCAGCTGAGCCCCAGTGTGGTGGCCCTTTTCCCTGTGAAAGAGACTTGAAGAGCCATTGGGAAGGTTCGGTGCATGCAGCCTGCTCCGGCTGGGACAGGCGCCACGCAGGACGGCCAGCGCCGTCACCTGTGAGGAACAGGCTGGGTCCCTCGAGCAAGCGCCTTCCCTCCACCTGCACTGGGCTCGGGGCCCGTGTCCCTCGCAGGCTTCGCACCGAGGCACCGCCCAGTACCCCTGCCCATCCCCAGCCGCCCTCGGTCAGGCAGGAGAATCACGTTTGCATCTGGCATTATTCTGGGCAAGAAAGACGGTTTTGTATCCTGAGAGCCAGTGGTTTTGTGGCCTCCTGGTGGACTGGAGCAGCCCACGGACACACAGGGCTGGGGGTGCTGGGCTGGGGCAGGGCGCAGCTGGACCACTCAGGCCTGCCCCTTACTCCTCCCCACCACAGCTGCATCTGGGCCAGAGGGCTGGGGAGCAGCTGGCAGCTGGGCTCAGAGAGCTTCCAGGGGGCGTCTTGGACAGCAAGCCATCTGGTACCCCAGGGCGGGGACAGGGAGCACCCCCTCCTCAGCCTGCGCTGCATGCCTGAGACAGAGTCCCTCGGGAGCAGATCGTGCTTCCTTGCTGCCTGGAAGGGGGAGAGGCGCTGACCCTGCACGCTGGGCCCCCAGCTCACCTGACCCCACGTCTTAGGTCCTTGGTTGTGACCAGGCCTGAGGCCGAGGATGGTGTCACCAGCCCCACCCACCCAACTGTTCCCCTGGGCTGCAGCCTGGGCTGCCCTGTTCCTTTTGAGCAGAGCCCAGAGCAGTCTGGGATGGGACACTGGTCCAGGAGAGGCGACAGTGGCTGGGCAGAGGGTGCTATGGGGTGATCGAGAAGTACCAGTCCCCCGTGCCCATCCAAGGATGGGCATGAATCGGTGGGCAAATTGGCCGATGCCATACACAGGGACATCATTCAGTCACAAGAGGGAACACACTTCCGACCTGGGCTGTTGCGTGGGTGACCTAACACCTTCTGCGGAGAGAAAGAAGCCGGTCCCAGAGGACCGGGTATTATCTGACTCCGTTTACAGGAAGGGCCCAGCTCCGGCAAATCCCTAACCGTGGCCTTCAGATGGGAAATGGGCTGGCCAGGGGGAGCAGAGGAAGGAGGTGTCCTGTGTGGGGACAGGAGCTGAGTCCCCAGAGCCCCTGCCCAGCCCAAAGGGGACAGGGCTGGCCCCTGCCCTGCCCCTGCCATTCTGGTTCTGTTTCGGCCCGAGCTGCTTTCAAAGTAAGTAGGGCGCCCTCTCTTTCGGGCTGCCTCTTGTACCACTTTATCCTGCCAGCTCCAGCTGGCTGCGCCCTTGTGGTAGCCAGAGACTGAGCCGGGGCTTGGCACTCTGGACAAAGCAGCTTCTCCCGAAACTCTAGTGGCCCTGAAACGCGATCGGTCACGAGAGACTGGCAGGGAGGCCACTGTATTATTTATGGTCTGGGCTCTGTCCAGGGCGGCCATTGGGACTGGCAGTGCCCTGGGGCCTGGTGGAGAGCCGGCGGCAATCAGGAAGGCGGGGGCCCTGGGGGTGGCTGGCACCCCATCCCCGGGGTGTGGTTTCCTGGACGCCGGCTGAGCAGGGAGGAAGTCAGACGTCAGGACCTGAGGTGGGCAGGGCCCACTGTTCCTGGTCCCTTGGGGCCACAGAGGCAGCCGGGCCAGGGGCTCCGGGGACCAATGCCCCTTCCTCAACACTGTGAGTAGCATCAGAGCTGGGCAGCCCGGAGAGCTAGGGGGTGGTGGCAGCCTGGAGGTTGAGGTCCCTGGGATGGTGTGGGGGTGTCTGCTGTTCGTAGAGTGGCTCTGGGGAACCTGTTCCTCCCCTGGAAGGCATCTGGGCTTGTGCTGGCTCTGGGCGCAGGGGTTTCCCACAGTGGCTGTAAGGGGGAACTTGATTCGCTCTCCTGAGCATGGGGCCAACCCCGGTCTCTTGGGGGTGACATCCCAGCCCCCCAGCCCATACAGACTGCCAGGGGATTGGTTCTGGTTCTTCTCCTGGGCCTTCACAGCAGCCTGAGAAAGAGGGCTCCTAGAACAGCACCCATAGCCGAGTAAACTGAGGCCCGTAGAGGACACAGCTGTCTGGAGCTCCAGGAATGTAGTGCAGTTTCCTCCCTGGCACTGATGTCGCCTGCTCTGTCGGGGGCCACGGAACAGGAGGCTTAGCCAGGCCCTGGGCGAGGGAAACCTGGGCTCCCCTGCCCCCACTCCTTGGCCTCTCCCTGCCCCCACCCGCCCAGTTCCACTTGACCACGACAGCTTCCACTTCCTTCATTTCTTTCTGAAATGCTCCAGAGTGGAACCTTAACATCTGCAGACCCTGGGGCTAGGAGGGGCCTGTGCACCTTCCCGAGAAATCCCCTTTAGTGGGAAGAGAGAGGGGTCATCCAACACCCAGGGACATTCCCTGCTTCTCTTTCATGTAAGCCTTGCAAAACTCTGAAAGAAAGGACTTTCCCCCTGGGCGACATGAAGCCCTGGGCATCCTTTGAGCTCACTCCAGAGGCTGAGTGGCCTTCTTTCTGGGGCACAGCAGGAAGGAGTGAGATTCTGGATAGAACCTAAAGGACATGACCAGGATCCAGGACAGCTGTGTCCAGGACCTGCAGGGCAGAAACCCCAGACCAGCCTTGCCCTCCTGAGGCCTCGTATCCTTGCCTGTGACCAGGGAGCTAGGAAGCTTTCAGTACCTTATGACTGTATGACTTCATGCATATCATTTAGTCATTCAATTACTTCACAAGCACACATTGGGCACCTGCTGCATGCCAAGTGCTGCCTTATCTCTAGGAATTCGAGAGTGATAAACTAGATCAAACATCACTGCTGCTCGTGTTGGATCAAACAACATAAAACTAGACCGAGACACACACGTGCACCAGGGGTGATGTGACGGCAGGCGCTGCCGTGCGTGGGGAGAGATGCAAGGGAGGGGTAAATGATGAATGGGTCTTATTTTGTTTTTTGGTTTTGTTTTTTGAGACAGAGTCTTACTATATAGCCCAGGCTGGCCTTCAACACTAGTGATCCTCCTGCCTCAACCTCCTAAGTGCTAGAATTACAGATGTGAGCCTCAACTCTGCTCCATAGCCGTGTGACCTTGTGACAAGCCGCCTGTCTCAGCGTTAGTCTCCCAGTGAGGACCTTTTTAGTTGCATATGATGGAAAGTTCAAATCAAGTAGGCTTGTGCAGAAAAGGGGCTCCATTGGTTCATGGAGCTGTGAAGCACAGAGCTTCAGGAATGGCTGGATCCAGGATTTGGACTTTCCGACCCTCACGCACTGATCTACCTTGGTTCTACCTGGAGCATAGCAAGTACTTGGAAAGTGTTAGTTATGGCAGCAAGCAACAGTGGCCAGGTTGCAAAGAGCAACTTAGTGTTCTGGTTTGAGGATGTTCCAGTGACCTGGGGAAGGTGGGATGAGGAAAGAAGTTACCACCCAGGGTGGTCAGGGATGAGGAGGGTGTGAGCTGCCAGGCCTGGGGGAGCCAGAGGAGGAGCCTCAGAGTTCTGACCCACGGGGTGTCAAGGGGTCTGGGGGCTTCCTGGAGGAGGCAGCCTCTGAGCTAGACTTGACACACTGGAGGGCTGGGCTGAGGACAGAGATCAGTGAAGCAGGAGTCTGGGGCTGGGCTCAGCACCTCACACCGCCTGGGCTCCATCTCTGGAGCCCCCGGGTGCTGCAAGGGTAGGGTGCGCGCTCGGCAAGCACCTGCATGTGCCAGGCACTCTCCTGTGTGGCCTGGTCAGCTCGCTCCGCAGAGAATGAGCGCGGTTTCCAGGTCGGGAGCTGCAGCCGACCACCTGTCTGTGCGAGTCCATGGCAGATGCGTCCCCGCCCACTTAGAATTTGAGACCGGTTCGTCAGCTTCTGGGTGCCGCCCATGCTGGGGTTTGTGGGGAAGTCACCGAAGAAGCACAAGTGTTGAAAGACCTTCCCAGCAGGGTGACCACCACGCTCAGGTCACACTGCAGCGGAAGCAGCTGCAGTCATTCTGAAATCTGGGGCCCTATCACAGCCAGGCGCCCCCACATAGGCAGGGACAGCCACCTGCTCGTGCGCACATGGGTACCCAGCGGGGTCCCGCGCTCTGAGGGGTGGGTGTGCAGCTCCCCAGCAGTGCCAGCACGCCCACTGCCAAGCTGCGCTGGTGGGAGGAAGGTGGGTGGGAGGCCACAGTAGGGCTGTGACCCAGCGGGCACCTGCCTTTACCTCTTAGAGTCTCGGTTTCCTCGTATAGTGAGGGTAGCAGCTGGGTGTATGGCACACACCTGTAATCCCAGCACTCAGAAGGCTGAGGCAGGAGGATTGCCATGAGTTTGAGGCCAGGCTGGGCTACATAGTGAGTTCAGTCAGGGTCAGCCTGAACTGCATAGTGAGACCCTGTCCTTAAAAACAAAAAACCAAAACAAAATAAGTAAATAAATAATAAATAAAAGAAACATTCCATTCTCAATTTGGTCTTAAAATTCTCAATTTTATCTTAAAAGCTTTAAAAAATGGTCATGTTTCCAGTGTGGGCTTGAGCCAAGTGAGCAATCAGTTCGCCTTTTAACTCCTCCCCGCAGGCGGGGTGTGGGCGCAGGAAACGCAGGCACAGCTCTGTGAAAACAGAAGTTGGTGAAACCCCGGGTTGCTGCAGATGTTTGTTTCTTAAATGATTCAGAGAGACAAGGCATCGAAGAGGAAAGAGAGGCCAGTGTGCTTCGAGCAGGGCTGTGAGCCGAGTGGTTGTGACAGAGCTGGGGGAGCCACAAAGGATGCTCAGGCTGGGCCGATTTTTTTGTTTTTGCTTTTGTTTTCTTTTTGTGACCAGGTCTTGCCATGTAGCCCAGGCTAGCCTTGAACTCTGTGGATCCTCCTGCCTCAGCCTCTTGAGTGCTAGGATGACAGGTGGTGAGGAGGTAGTGCATGGGGGGGCTGCAGCACCTGGGGCACTGCCTGGGAATTTCTGGGGGAGTGGCAAAAGGGAGGTGACTCCCCCAGCTGGCCCGAAGCCCAGGTCGGGGTGGGATGGGAAGCAGCTGTGCCTCGCTTCCTCTTCTGGGTCGAAAGACTAACCAGGTGACAGTGCCATCTTCCAGACGATGTCACACGCTATCAGAGGCCACCCTGCCCCCGTCCTCAGTGCACCAATGAGAAACTAAGGCAGGGGACACAATGTGGCTTAATCTGTCACTACACAAGGAGGTCTAATGGCCTGGAGACCACTCCGAAGCTGGGCTGTGCCTCACCGTATGACCTAGGACAGGTCTCGGGGCCACCCTGGGCCTCAGGTTGACGTTTGTGGAATGCACCTGTGGTTCTCTCCCAGGGCAGGCACATGGAAAAGGCTACCGGAAGACCCCAGCCCAGGGCCTGGCACCTTGCGTGCTGTTAGGATCCCTTCTTTTTTGTTTCCATTTTTTGAGATAGGGTCTTGCTGTGTAGATCAGGCTGGCCTTGAACTCACTATGTAGCCCAGGCTGGCCCCAAACTCATCATGATCCTCCTGCCTCAGCCTCCTGAGTATGGAGATTCTAGGCATGGGCTACCACGCTTCCATTCTGATTCCTTCTTTTTATGGTAGACTCAGAATCAGGGGTGCATCTTCTACACTAAGGGCTCCACATCCTTCCCTGGGAGCAGAGTCACGTGAGGAGCGCCACTGCTACTTCAGACAGCTGATGTCTGCGGAGCACAGCCCGAGACCCCTCCCTCCTGGGGCTGGAATTTGGGACTCGGGAGGTGGGGGAAGAAATCACAAGGAAAGAAACCAGAGCACAAGGTCATTTCCAGCACGGCAGCAAAGCAGACACAACCATGTCTTTAGGTGGTCAGTGAGGTTTCTTGGAGGAAGGGGCTGGAGGCCAAGGAGGTGGTGGTGGAGGGAAGAGCAACGTGGGCAGATGCCCCAGGGATGTAGGCTTGAAGGACAGTGCCCCTGCTGGATGGTGGTCACCCCTTTCCATAGACCAGCCAGCCCACCGCTGTGCACAGCATGATGGGGGGTGCCTGGCTTGGCATGGAGCCCGACTGAGGGTGACAGGGCAGCGGCAGAGGGACACGGCTGGGAGCCCGGCACTGGCTTTGGACCTTGCTCCTTGCTGGAGCTGTGTCCTCCACAGAGACCCAGCCACACGAGTCACCAGAGCAGCGGTTGTCTGTGGGGCAGTTGTGGGCTCTGTGACATCACAGGGGACTTCTCATTTCCTAGGATCTGCTGGCTGGGCTGAGATCTGGTTATAAAAGAATCTGGCTGGATTCTAGGGTGGGTTTGGGTCAGAACTGCAGGTTTTTGTGTCCAAAAAGGAAGAAAAAAAAAAACCTAAAACTATTCTGGTGCTGAAACCCTGAAGACATTTGTCCTTAAATGTGTTTTGTTTCCTGCTTAGCTACTGTTGATGCCAGCTGGGGCTGGCCGCAAAGGGTGGGTGACGTCCTTTTCCTGAAACAGCGTCATGCCCCTTCACCCAAAAAGCATTCGTTTTCTTTTCTCTCTTCTTTTTTCCAGAGCTGGGGATGGGACCCAGGGCCTGTGCACTGAGCTACATCCTCAGCCCTTTTAAAATTTTAAGACAGGGCCTTGCAAAGTCACTAAGTTGCCCAGGCTAGGGGTGGAGCTTGTGATCATTCCTGCCTCGGCCTGCCACAGTACTGGGATGACAGATGTGTGCCACCACACAGGGGTGGGGGGCAGTTTTCTACTGGTACAGACCGGGGAGGCGGAGTTAGGTGACCTGGTCAGGAGTCCCCAGGAAGACCAGCAGTGTGATGCTAGGCCAGAGTTCTCAAGAAGTCCTCGCGTGTCCTTGCCCTGGTCCCTGCATGGGAAGTCACAGGGCGCATGGGGGCTAATGCTTGTGCCTCTGCTGGAAAGGGCTGGGTTTCTGCTCCCCCAAAGTTGCACCCTGGGAAAGTCAGAGCTGCAAGGACTTGGCAGAGTCACCCTCAGGCCATCTGCCCACAGGACAGGGATGCTGAGCGCTGGGTGGGGATGGGACAGGAGAGGTATAGATGACAAACTGCGCATGTGGGGGCCCCAGGCCAAAAGGCGGAGGGAATGAGACCCGTGCTGGCTGCAGTGCGAACACAGGGTTTTTTCATGTTTGTTGTAATTGTCACTTTCTGGGTTGTTGGGGATGGAATCTAGGCCCAGGCAAGTGTTTTACCTATCCCCCAGTCTACTTATGCTCCCCTCTCTCTTTCTAAGACAGGGTCTCATAATCCTCCTGCCTCAGCATCCCCAGTTCTTTAAAGTTATTTTAAAAACAGGTCTCATTCTGTTGCCCAGGCTGGCCTCAAATTCCTGAGCTCAAATGACCCTCTGGCCTCAGCCTCCTGACCAGCTGGAACTGTGGGCACGTGTCACCATGCCTGGCTTAACACGGGATTTTTTTTTCAGGGACCAAATGTGTGTCAACCCCAAATGTGTGTGTAAAGACTGTCCAACCCCTGACCTCACTGGATTCAGAAGGAATCATGTCTAGCGGGAATAGGTCCTGCTTTGCAGCCAGATAAATTGAGGCATCCAGGAGACTTGCTCAAATTCCTTGCCAGTCAGAAATATAGCAGCATCTGAATGGGGCCCTGGGACTGAGCTGTCCCTAGTGAGGTGGAGGGCTATCCCATGCAGTGGGTGGGGTGGGGGACAGAGATCCCTGTGCTCCCCACCCCCACGGAGCCCAAGCATGCCCCCCACCTTCCTCCTAGTGTCCCCAATTCTCAGTCACCTGGGTCATCCAATTGGCAATAGGACCGGTGTAATGTGGAGGGTGACCCCTGCCTGCCAGGTGGGAGATGGACCCTCAGAGGAGGATGGGACCAGCCAAGTAGACACAGGTCTCATCCACCCCTCAGTCGGCTCCTCCATCCCGTGGGGGGTCTTGGCTTTGTCTTCCCCACCACAGAGCCCCCAGAGAGCCCTGCACCCACACAGAGCCCAGCCCAGGGCGCAGGTCTGCACCTCCGCACGCCTCTTCCTTTGGTTGGCCTGGGTCTCTGCTCTGACTGAATATGAAGGAGGCCAGGAGTGATGGTCCACATCCGAAATCCTAGCACCCAGCACTCAGGAGGCCATGAGTTCAAGGCCAGGCTGGACTACAGGTCCTTGCATAGCCCGAGACAGGCCAGGAGTAGGTGGAAAATGTCCTCTGGACCGGAACTGAAGGCATAGTTAATTAACATTGCAGAAGTTGGGCGTCTTCACCTTCAGTGCCTCTCCACAGCGGAGCAGGACGGTGTGGACTGGGGAAGGCTTTGGGGCAGGGGGACCGTCCTCAGGGGAAGTCCTTGGTGCATCTAGACTGGGGCGGTGCCATGAGTGGGAGGCGTGGCCCCTGCGGTCCTAGTTCTGAGGTTTTGTTCCTGTTGTGCAGTCTGGGGACTGTAGGTGGCGGCCCAAGACTGAAAGTGAGAGCTGCCAGGC
>RJWM01030751.1:0-23109 GCA_004363535.1 Dasyprocta punctata
GGGCATTTTTGTCACTCATAAGTGCTGGTGCTGTGTCCTTCTCAGTGTGTCTCACCTCTTCTCCTGTGGCTGAGGTGCCTCTGGTTTCAGGGAAATTCTGATTTCTTTCTTCTGTGTTTAGATCTGATGTCTCAGAATTTTTTTCTACATCTTTTTCTTTTGATGATCTTCGGAGTTCCTGATACTTCCCATCCTGTGTTTGGGCATCTAGAACTGGAGGCTGAGTTTTCTTCTCATGTTCTTTCTGCTGTGATGGTCCATGTACCTCAAGGCCTCTACTTTCTTTCCTTTCATCTCTAATATCAGGTGTTTCTGAAATATCTTTGCTACCACCTTGGACTGGAAAGTCCTTTATTTCTTGTTCTCTTTCCAGTGCTGGTGATTCTTGGATCTCAGATGTTTTACCACAATCCTCAGGTTCATCTCTATCCTTAGTCTCGGTTGATGTCCTGTCAGCATCCTTTCTTGGTTCTGGAGTCTCCAATATTCTATCATCCTCAGAGTTAGCTGATTTCTGTGACTGAGATGGTTTCCTGGCAGCAGCTTGTTCTAGTAGATCAGTGTGCTCTGACCTGGGTTCATCTTTACTTTGCAGGGGTGGTTCTTGTGTTTTAGAATGGGTTTCAATATTCTTTTCTGGTGCAGCCTCCTGACCCAGAGGTCTCTGTGTTTCTTGTTGTAGTTTCATGTTCTCTTCTTGTTCTTCACATTTGTCACTTGTCTTATTACCACTTTGCTTCCTGACTAATTTAGGTCCTTCTCTGGGGATTGGCTTTGTAGGACTGCTAGTCTGTTCTGATGCTGCTAATGGTTTATTTGTCTTAATTTGGGCTCTGTTGTCTTCCATTTCTGGTACATCTTGAGTCACTACTTGGCTCTGTTCATCTCCTCCTAGGTATTGTTTCTTAGGGTCACTGGGCTCAGATGCTTCCCTTGGCAAGTTGTGAGTCTTGATGTCTTCCCATGGATTCAATTTATTGTTCACAACTGCCTCACTTTTTGCATGGCTGAACTGGAATGATGATGCTATTCCTGAAGGAAGCAACACGTTTTCTTGAGTTGACAGAGTCCCCACCATTTGCTGACCATTTCTTGTGATTCCCTGAAGACCTACATCATTTGGCTTCTCCTTTTCTGACTTATGTATCACTCTTGGTTCTGAATTTAGTAATAATTGTATGTCAAGATAGCAGAAGTTCAATAAGCTGAAGATTGCAAGAATAAATTCATCAAAATTGATGGTGCCATCATCATTGATATCCAGAAGATTCAAGTGTCTCTCCACAGCATGAATGACATGTGGCTGCATGAAAACACAGTGAGAAATGGCTTATTCATATGTGGTCAAGTGTCCTGCATGAATACCTCCTAAGAATCACTTTTCCCCCAGTTGTAGATATCAAACCCAGATACTTATTCATGCTAGGCAAATACTCTACCTCTGAGCTACATCCCCAGGCTAAGAATCCTCTTTTTTGATCTCATTCCTTAAGAACGTACGAAATTTCTCAAATCAGTAAGAATTTATTGGTTCTTGGTGCCATTTTCACCAGAGGGCTATGACTAAGGTATATTTATACCACTTGTGAGTTGTAATTAGATGCATAGTGGTTTATGACTCCACTCAAAAGCCTACTTTGCTGAAGCAACAACCCCACTAATGAAAAGCTCATTTTCTCTGGGGGACTAAATAACTGCATGGGTTAAAGAAATGAGACTAAAAATGTTTTTCAAAAGTCAGCAAGTGCTGAGAGCAGACAACCAAGTGTAAAATAGGCAAAGATCACGTATACCTATCTTTCTTAGATTATGTGCAAGTGGCAATAGGGGAAGAATATCTAGAATTACCAGAGAAGCTCTGTGAACACCTCACCTGGAGAAAGTCCCCAATCTCACCCTGAAGGAGCTGCTTTAACTCTTTGCAGGTCAGTGCTGCCTTATCCTCATCCTCTTTAGCATATTTGTGGAATGCCTCGATTATGCAGAAGACAGCTCTCAGGAGCCGAGGCATCTTTACAAACTCAGGGGTGGCTGTGAAAAAGAAGAAACACAGTTCGTTTCCCAGCATAGGTCCTTCAGAAGAGGAATACCAAGACTGTCTCTTTTTCTTCTACCCCAACCCCACTTGTATCAACTGCTATCTTAGAATATTGTATCTGAACGCCAGGAGTAATTTAGTTTTGCACTGGACATTGTGGTGAAGTGGGAGCTATCACCGGTAGGTACACCACAGAAGAGACATTTCACCCTGTTTTTCAGTAAATACCAATATTCATGTATTCAGAGAACAGCTGATTGCAAGAAAAGTGTGGAAAAAGAAAGAGCTCCCATGTAAGTATTGAAATGTGTAAATGAAACCAATCCAGGGAGATCAGTTCTTCTAGCATGTCTACTTGCTTGCTTTGTACCTTGGCTGGATCTAACCTTCTCTGCTGAGAAAAGAAATGAACTCACTGGTAAAACAAAGTGCAGATTCCTCAATCATTACACATCATTTAAATGACTCTAGGAATTCTTTTTAATATAAAGCTGGATCTTGTGTCTTATTAAATAAGATCAATGCCTATGTCATCCAAACAGTTTATATTTTTTAACAAAAAAATAAAGTTTCATAAGAATGCATTTTGAATGCCTGGATTCCCAGTTTAGTATTATGAATGAACCATTTACACAGTCTCACATATAAGCAAAGCTGCAACTGAGATCAAGCAGATCATCTATGAGACTTACCTCGTTCAGGAGCAACAGCCAGCAGAATATGTGGCAGTTCCCTGTGAGCCCAAAGTAGACATTGGAGCCTTTTATTGAGGTCCTAATTGCCCAGATAAGGAGACACCCTCTGGGTCTAATGACCTGATTCATCACCACCAGCCCTACCTCTTTCTTAATTCCTGGCTTGTTTTATTTTTGTTTCCCTTTTAAAGCAGCTCTAATCCTTAACTTCTGACTCGCTGGAAGAAGGGATAAGGAATTTCTTTTTCATTTACTGACTTTTGCAGGTTATAGTTTTGAGACATCTTCTGGGCTTCAGAGTGGTTTTTTTTTTCTCTTTCTTTCTTTCTTTTTTTTTTAACCTGAGGACACAATTAGATTACTGTTTAACTAGTCACAGGGCTGGTAGAGATGTCAGAAGTCATCTGATTTTGCCTGCAGGTTGGCCTGTATTTGCCCTAATCATGAGAGATGGGTGTCTAACATGTGTTTAAAAATACAGGCCCCAGTTAGTCATTTGACAAAAGTGGAGATACCAGTTGATTCAGCTATTTTAATGCTGTTCTCCTTGCCCAGAGGTAGTTAGGGGGGAAAAATCTTGCTGGGTATGCAGAACCTTGCTTACTTAAGACGTGCTAGTTTAAAAATTTGCGTTTAAAAGGCATTTTTATAATTCAAGGGAGCTTAGAAATAAGCATCCATGTTACTATGTTCTCTCTATAATGGAGAAAGGGAGACATAAAAGCTGAGATGAGAACAGAAGTTGAGTCTGAGATGCTGAATGGGACCTCATTGATCTTAGTCCTTCTTTTTTTTTTTTTTTTTGCGGCACCGGGGATTGAACTCACAACCTCGCGCCTGCCAGGGCAGGTGCTTAAGGCACTGAGCCAAACTCCCGGGCCAGGTTTTTTTGAGGCAGGGTCGCACTATGTAGCTCAGGCCGGCCTTGTGCTCGCGTTGTAGCCCAAGCAGGCCTCGAACTCACAACGCTTCGCCTACCTCAGCCTCCCGAGTGCTGGGATTAAAGGCGTGCGCCACCACGCCCGGCAGATCTTAGTCCTTCTTAGTACAGCATTTTTAATTAATAGGAGAATTAGATTCAGTTGTTTTCTTAAGTGTTTAACTTGACAGTGGAGTATGTTTTAAAATAGCCCTTGTGCTCTTTTTCAAAGGATGTAAGAAATACACAACAGATCATGGAAATAGGTGTAAAAGACAAAGACCAAATTAATGAAAATGGGAAAGGTGGTGGTAATTAAATTAGAAAACTGAAGCTAAAGAATATATTGCTGTTGAGCAACTACCTTGTTCTGAGTTTCCAAATAATCAAGACAAATGCAATGTAATGCAAGTGGAGGTTGGGGGATTCCCCCGATAAGTTACATCCATATACAATTTCTCAGCATCTTCCTAAAAGGGGAGAAGACTTCTACTGAGAATTGGGATTGACATATGACACTCATTATCTTAATTCTGATTATTTAACCTCCTCTGTGTACCAACTGTTTCTCAAAACTATGCCAGCCCTTGGGGCCTTGAGAGTTGAATAAATTATGTGTCTCTGCCATGGAGCTCATAGGTCAGTCTAAAGATGAAAACTGCATATGTTTAGGCTGAACTGGAAAGAAATTTTAGGGGAGACATAAATAACAGCATTCAAAAATATGTGAATGGTTTTCATGGGTGAAGTGAAAGGAACCAATGTTCATTGAACACACATGACATGGATGATCTTGGGCCCTTATAGGTACTTATTATTCTGTGTTAGCAGATAAGAAAGTTAAACCTATTAGTTATTGAGCAATTTTCCTATAGATGTTTATCTGATAAATGGTAGAGCTAGGGTTCAGAATTGAAATGTCTCAGAATTGAAATGTATCAGGAACATAAGTATTTCAGCCTGTCTCTTTCCATTAACTTGAGTTCCCTATTCTGTGTAATGCCGGAGAATGTAGCTATAATTTAGTGGTTAAATTTTTGTAGAAAGAAGACTCCTGTTTTTATAAAGAACTTTTTGATGAGTAGTGTTGTCTGATGATATGTACTGTTCCTAAAGCAATGACATCTTTATTAAGGTTTTCTGGTGCAATAGAGAAGCAAAAAGAAAGAAAAAGTGGCCTTTATTGAGGACGTGGAGAGGAGCCCACAGCTCATGGGGTTGGGCATTCTCCTCTGCCAGAGACAAACATAGTGGGAGGTTTTATGACCTCTGACTGGAAGTGGTACGTGGGGCTGGCACTGGCGGTGCTTGGGGTGGGCATTGATGATGCTCAAGGAACTGATTGGAATTCTTTTTTGCATGCACGGGAAAGGAAAGAGGAAGTTGTAATCAGGGATGCAGGGGAAGGAGGAGGAAGTGGTTGTCACTTTGGCCTTCTGCTGCGTTAGACCACTGCTATAATGTCCAGTAATTTATACTAGGGCAAAAACCTTTCAATCTCTGTCACCAGAACTGTCCGCATAGAGGCCAAGTCACTATTCATTGGCTGGGTTACAGGAGGAGC
The DNA here is from genome assembly GCA_004363535.1 of Dasyprocta punctata. Taxonomy (NCBI): domain Eukaryota; kingdom Metazoa; phylum Chordata; class Mammalia; order Rodentia; family Dasyproctidae; genus Dasyprocta; species Dasyprocta punctata. Next base: position 5,217 of record RJWM01030751.1, read on the forward strand.
TGTGCCATGGGAAGAGGTAAGACAGGTTCATAGTGAAGAGCACAGGACACTTCCAACTTTAAATGTCTCTGCCTTTATGTTATAGTCCCTATTTAGAAAGTCAGAAGTGGATCTTGCCCTGTGTCTAAACAAAATAAGGACTGATTCCAAGCTCTTTTCCAGGCACTCCTGTTTTTTTCCAGTGTTTACTTAAGATCATTTGATTAATATTCCTGTGCTGGGTGGGTAGTGACTCAGAGGGATGGCAGAAGATGGAAGCAGATTTGTATCTAGTATTTTATTTAGACTGTATTTAAACTGCAGCAGAATAAGCCACAGACAGCTCTGGCAGTACCAAAGAGAAGACCCTAATTACCCTCTCTTTTTCTTCTAACAGATCTTTGGAATAATCCCTCTATGATGTTACCACCTCTCTAATATTATATGGGTATGATACAGAAATGAGGGGGGAAAGAGGGAGAAGAAAAAAGAGAGCACAATTAAAAGATGTTGATTATGATAGAACTGTCTTCAAAAGCCTATTATTTCTCACAGGTCATGACTAAAGTCTTGAGTTGAGGCTCCTGATAAAACCCATATGATGGCTACTTTGTAAAAGAATGGCTGATAAATCAATGTTTTATTTTTTTGGATACCAGGGATCAAACTCATGACCTTGCACTTGCCAGGCAGGTGTTTACACTACTGAGCTAAATCTCTAGCCCAGTAAATCAATTTTTAATGATTGAAATACTAGAAAACTTAACAACAAAGAGATGGCTTCAGCTTATATTTATATTTTCATTATTTTAAAAATTTATTATAAAAGTCATAAGAGTTTGTTCAGAGTCAATGTATATTCATGATGCTCCTCCTCAGATTTCCTAAAATAAAGTATCAATGTATAAAAAGAAAAAGAAACCCACTAGAATTATGAAGAGAGGTGGAGGAGAATTGTGCCTGAGAAATATCACTATAAGTATAGAAATTGGGAAGTGGATGGTTCAATGTTCATTATGGACCAATTGGAGGAAAGCATGACTTGGCCTTTGTTGAGGGCATGAGAGTTGAAGCAAACCCAACTACCAGATGTAGGAAGCGGCTGAGCCATGGCTGAGCTAGAGGTTGATGAACTCCTTCAGACTAGAGCAAGGGCAGTCCAGCAGGTGTCTGGCCTTGGTGTTCTTTCCTGTTAACTGCAGCACACATAGCTCTGAGAAAGTTTCTCTTTCAATGTTCTCAGCAGAACACTGAGGACTTGCACTTTTGATTCTGTCACATACTTCTCCCTCTTTACTGTGTATAAACAAAGATGCAGAGTGTGCTGAGTTGCTGCTGGTTAGAGGCCAGGTTCTACCTGGTCCCAGATTTCCTTTTATTATGTGTCTAGCATTTTCTTAATTACCCACTGCCCCTCTCAGGACCCCATTGGTTATGCAAGGCATAGCAGCCAGAACCTGGAGAAGGGCTGACCTCAGAATTAGCAGGCATGATAGAGGTGAATGAAAAATAAGGCTATAAACAGGAACAGTGACCAAAGATTTGTGTAAAGGGCATACTCAATGGTCTTCCCTATCTCCCTCCTCCACTTTACAGCATATAACATAGACTTTTGGGCATTTACTATCTAACTTCTCTAGCAAAATCCCAAGTCACTCTTCCCTAAAGAAATTGAACAACCTTCTTAGAAATGCTACATGGAATCTTCTTGAGGACAGGACTGTGTCACCAGTTAGGAGACAATCTGGGCTACAATAGATGCTCTAGTAATGTTTGTTGACCAACTAAAAGATTGACTGAGAGATAAGTGTCTAATAGAGATATTGGTGCTCCAGGAAAACTATCTCCATTATGGCCCTTGGGGGCATGGAGAGAATCTGCAGCCTGCAGTAATTGACAGTCATATCACATTACTGGTTGGCTTCAGAACTTGTCAAGACTGGTACTTGCTGAATTTTAATGAAAATATTATTTCAGCTCGGAGAGCTTGCTTGGGATTCACTGCATTTACTAGAACTTGTATGAGTCCAAACATTGCCCTGAAATAGAAAAACGCTTCATTACTCATCACTTGCTCACCACTGGTCATCTCCGGTCTCTCAGTGACATAGAGGTAGACGTGACAGTCTCAGGGTAGTTCATGAACAGTACTGAGTCCTCACATGTTTGTTGGTACTGTCTTGTGCCTTTGTTGCCAATTGGTTGAAGTTTCTTTTGCTAAATTCAGATAAAAGTCATGAATTGGCAAAGTATAGCTCAGTTAGTCAACCAGTTGATACCAGTTAATGCTGAATGCCAAGTAGACACTGCTGGCTGCTGGTCTCTGCCACTGCTGGCTGGAGTTGTCTGACATTAGCTTGTGCCAGATGCTATCAGGAGACTAATGCTGGTCTCTGTTACTGCTTCATAGGTCTCTGGTCTTGGGAGCACTTCAGCAATGTCTTAGTTACTTTTCTTTTTGCTAAGACAAAATACACAACACCCACAAGTTAAATGAAGAAAAGTTTGTTTCAGCTCATAGTTTGTAGAGGTTTCAGTCCATAGTTGGTTGGCTCCAAGGCAGTGTGACATGGCAGAAAAGCATCACAGGACCAATAGTTCAGAAGGCAGCAAGTAACAGAAGGCAGCAAGTAACAAAGCAGTTGTCAGCAAGACTGACTTTCTCTTTTATGCCATCCAGGGTAGAGCCCTTTTGGGTAATGCCAGCCACATCTACAGTGAGGCTTCTGTCTTCAGTAAATTCATTCAGACACATCATAATTATGCTGATTCCAGTCAGTGGACTATTTTATATCTTCTTTTCACAGTCTGAAGGGTGGGTCTTGTTACAAGGAAAATGAAGCTTACATAAATTATTTAAATTACCTCATGGTACAGTGCAATACCAGGTTGTGCATTATTCCAAAGTCTGAGTTCTTTATGCTTTACCTGTTGCCTCACTGCTAATGGCTAGGGTCCTATCTTAGTCAGAGCAGGCTGCTATAACAAAGTACTGTAGATTGGGTGGTATGTGCACACAGAATTTTTTCCCTCAGTTTAGGAAGTTGTATGTCTCACATGAGGTACTAGCACGGTGTCGTAGTCAGAGTTTACAAGGGAAAAATTTAATACAGGACACATAATTTACAGGATTATTTTATAATATTAACCCCAAGAGTGAAATGCAAGAGTGAGATCTGTCTACACACTGGTGACCCAAAGAATCCATCTGAGGGCCTAGATCCTTCAGTAATGTCCTGCATGAGTAGAGCTGAAGACCTAGAGCCCATGGCAATGCTCCCCACAAGTCCAACTTGAGGTCTAGAGCCCACAGCAATGTCTCCTGCAAGTCTGTATCAAGGATATGCACTGGGAAGGCCCAAAGGTCAGTGGTGGAAGTGAGAAAGTCTGTACCACTGGGGTGAAGGATCTGTGCCAGCAGGATGAAGGATGTACACTGGAGACAGGAAGTGATGATTGAGGTGAGGATCATAGCTCCCCTGAAAAGAACTGCAGCCATCCTCAGTGACAATGAGGTCCCAAGCTCCTCCAATGATGATAATAACCAAGTTCATATCAGGAAATCTAGCATGACAGTCTTCTCTGGGAGAATCAACATCAGCACCTCTTCCTCTCTGGTTTTCCTTTTTATGTTGTTGGCAATAATCCTCTGATGGGCTGTCCACACCCAGCACCACACTGATTCAATTCAGCTGGGTATGACAAGTTGACCACCAGTTGTCAATCTATCACACATGGTCAGGTTCAGATAAGAACCTATTTCCTTGTCCATAAGTGACTGTCTTCTCCCCTGAATCTTTGCATGGAGTAATGGTATTGAGAGCTACCTGGAATCTCTGTTAATATGGCACTAATCCCATTCATGGGCACGCTACACTTGTAACGGAAGAATCTCCATAGGGTCCCACCTTCTCATATCATCACGTTGGGATTTAGGGATGAATTTTGAAGTGACACATACATGCAGTCCATAACAAGTCCCATTTGAACTCTAAGACTTCAGCAATGTCTTAGTTACTTTTCTTTTTGCTAAGACAAAATACACAACACCCACAAGTTAAATGAAGAAAAGTTTGTTTCAGCTCATAGTTTGTAGAGGTTTCAGTCCATAGTTGGTTGGGAAAGTTATTTTAATAATTTTATGGAGAATTATTATTTTATTACATGTTATCCTTGAACTTATCATTACTGGAACTACTCTCATCTCTTGAATAATAAATTTATAATTTCAGTCTCTGTTATATTTCTTGTTTTGGTCATTTATTAAATTCCTTGTTAATTAAATTCTCTCTGTAGTTTCTTAAAGTTCACTGATCTTCTTTAAAATAATTATTTTGGATTCTTTGTCAGTTTATATACCTTTACTTCTCTAGGGGTGATCATTGGCACTATTTTTTCGTTGGTAATGTGCTTCTTCCTTGGTTGATGCTGTAGGCATGTGTTAGTGTCTGTACCTTTGAAAAAGTAGGTATTTAGTTTATACAGGTTGACTTTGTGTGGGAAAGCCCTTCATCAGTCAGCCTGTTCATTCAGGCTGGTGATTAAAATAATAAATTCAGTTTCCAAACTCCCCTATTCATAGCCTCTTTTCCTTAAATCCTTCCAATTTATTGATTTCCAAGAAATTGGATTTTCTGTCTCATTAGAACTTCCAGTTTGCATACACATGTATCACAGCCTCTGCCTGTACTCAGTTGCAAAAATTCAGTTCTGGTTAACTTTATACGTTAACCTATCTGAGCTATGGTGTCCAGATACATGACCAAACATTATTCTGGATGTTTCTATGAGGATGTTTTTAGATGAGATTAATACTTACATAGGAACTTTAAATAAAGGATTTATTGTATTTAAAACCATCTCTAGTCTCTTCAACTCTTTGACTCACCCCTTCTTAGTTTGGAAAGGTATTTATTTAATAAAGAAAATAACCATCAGACCCAAATCCCTAAACTTTCTTCTACTAAACTGCAAACTGACTGACATCTATTTATACTCACATTTTCTTCCTACTCCATCAGTAAAGGTATTACTCTAAATCTCTATTTTCTTGAGGCTGTAGTAGATCTTTCTCTTTGGATGTTAATTCTTATGCCTTCTCAAGAAACTTGCTATGCTGATTATTCTCTCCCTCTTCCATACTTCAACTTCTCTCGTTTCTTGGCATCAGTATTTATACGTGCTCAAATGTTGGAGACCACAAATTCACGATGGCTAATTTTGCATACTTCTCTAAGGGATAAAATAGAGGTTTGGGATTATCAGCTCCACCCATCTGAGATTTCCCACTGACTCTTCTTATTGCATAAGATCAACTACCCTCTTGAGTCATCACATGATTATATTCCAGGACAAGATCCTTAGCATATGATCATCTACACCCTTTTGAGTCATCCCAGGATTATACTTGCCCATAGAGTCATAAACTTTTGAGTTTTTTTGCCAAATTGGAATCTTTTGCTAGCCCTGACTATCATTGTATACCCCCAATAGATAGTGGCTATTGAGGAGCGTGAGGAGGAGGACCCATCTGGAGACATTGACTTCCCAGCCATTCATGTATTACTAAACTTGTCTCTGTTTTATTTTATTTTATTTTATTTTTTTATTTAAGAGAAAATGGACACAGAAAAGAGAAACAAAAAGCAAAAGCGACAAATAAACAACAACAAGTCCATTACGATAACATTATAGGTTTACAAAATGAGATGGTTGGAATTGGACAGTAGTTGCAATATTGCACATCGTTACCTTCAAAGGGGTTGTTCAGATTAACAGATATAGACATGTAGAATTGATCTAATCATATGAGTATTAACTGTTCTTTTTCAATAGGTAATGCATTTAGTAGTATAGTCATTTTAACTATCTTATGTATACCTATATATAAATTTGTATCTTTTTCCTTTTTCCTTCCTTCTTTCCTCCTTTCCCCTTAGAATACCTCTTGTTGTCTTTAAAATAACTGCCCATATCATCAGGCCTAATATAATCAAGCAAAATAGTTCAGAATAAAACCAATAGAAAATAAAACGATGGTCACAGAAAAGAGAAACAAAAAGCAAAAGGGACCAACAAACAACAACAACAAATCTGATACTGTAACATTATAGGTTTACAAAATGAGATGATTGGAATTTGACAGTGACTGTAACATTTTATATAGTTACCTTCAAAGGGGTTGCTCAGATTGACAGATATAGACATGTAAAATTGATCTAATCATATGAGTATCAACTGTTCTCTCTCCATAGTTAATGCATTTAGTAGTATAGTCGTTTTAACCATCTTATGTATACCCACATATAAATCTATGTCTTTTTCCTTTTCCCTTCCTTCTTTCCTTCTTTCCCCTTGTAATACCTCTTGTTATCTTCAAAATAACTGCCCATACCATCGGGCCTAATATAATCAAACAAAATAGTACAGAATAAAACCAATAAAAAAAAAACAATGGAAGCAATACATAGTAATACAATGTCGATTTCTATAATGCCTCATATTATCTTCTAAGCAGTTGCCTATATCATCTGTTATAACACAATCAAACAAACCAAAATAGGTTAAAATCACTCAAAACAGAACAATGAAAGCAATACAGGGTTTCAAAACAAGGTGATCAAATATCATAAAGGCTACCCTAATATATTTTGTTATCTTTGGATATGTCATCATATATAATAAAATTAGGCAGGTCGAGATAGAATAAGATCAAACTAAACAGCTCATTGAAAACAATACTGGACTCAAATCCCCATGATGGAATATTCAATTGTCTGCCCCACTTGGTGATATCCCTCTGCCGCTGTTTCTGGAGCTGTGGACTATTTTTATCTCTCTCTAAAATGTCCTTCAGTATTCTTTGTAGGGTTGGCTTGGTTGTCATAATTCCTTTAGTTGTTCTTTGTCATGGAAGTATCTTGTTTCTCCGTTGATTTTAAAAGATAGTTTTGCAGGGTACATCAATCTGGGTTGGAAGTTGTTTTCTTTCAGGGCTTGAAATACTTCACTCCAAGCTCTTCTTGACCTGATGGTTTGTGTTGAGAAGTCTGTCATGATCCTGATGGGTTTTCCTTTGCAGGTGATCTTTTTTTTTTTCTCTAATAGCTTTTAATATTTTGTTTTTGTGTTGAATTTCTGGAATCTTGATTATTATATGTCTGGGTGTAGGTATATTTTGGTTATGTTTAGCTGGAGTTCTATATGCTTCACTTATCTGAAAATCACTTCCTGTTCCCATGCTTGGAAAGTTTTCGGAAATTATTTCTGTAAATAGGCTTTTAATTTGATTTATATTGACCCCTGCTTTTTCACTCATACCTTTTATACTTAAGTTATGTTTCTTTGGGTTGTCTTGCAGCCATTGTATTGTTACTTCCAGGTTTCTTGCTATTTTTAAGAGATCTTTCCTTTCACAATCACAAGCTGCAAACCTGTCTTCAAGGTTTGAAAGTCTATCTTTAGTTTCCTTCAGGTGGTTTTGCCAACTTTCACTGGAATTTTTGATTTTCTGGTAATCTCTTTGAATCTGTTTCATGTATTCTAAATCTTTTCTGTATTGTTCATTCCAGGTTTCCCTCAATTTCCTATGCTCCGTTTTTCCATCTATGTCTCCTTTAGAGATGCCTAGTAATTCTTTTGTTATGTTTTTCATTTCTTCTTTTAGTTGAGTTAGTATTTCTTTTCTAATTTCTTTTATAGCCTCATGAAGTTGTTTCTTTACTTCATTTGTCATCACCTCAGAGACTTTAGTTGTGGGACTCCTGACCTCTTCTGCATTTGCTTCTCCTGGATTTGTTCTGCTTGGATTGGAGGACAGAGACTGCCTTTTGCTTCTTTGTCTTGACATATTCCTGGGTTTTTCTGGACAAGTGTGTATCGGGGATCTTGGTATTCCTCACACTGTCTGTAATTTCTCTCAGGTTAGACTGGTTCTTCTAGCCAGTGCTGATTGTGGATATCTGATGGTTACCACTGGGTGCACTGTTACAGCACTGTGTACTGACTTTCCCCAGCCCACCTCGGCTCCCCAATGTCTGGCACAGTGTGCGGCAGTGGGGCTGCTGCCTGGGAACCTGGGCCAGTTATTTATGAATTTTCCACTACCACCCTAGGGTGCGCATGGAGCCATGGTCTCCAGACCGAGCTGGTCACCTGTCGGCACCCTCTGAGGCTCGGTCAGAGCAATTTCCACAGGGCTGTGCCCCACTAGGAGCAGCTCCGGCCCCAAAATGGCTGCCAGTTCCTCAATCTCCCTCGTGGGAGATTGGGGTTTGCTGCACTCACTGTCAGCCAGTTTAGTCCTCCAGGTCTGCTCCCCCTGTCCACTGCCACTCTCCTCCAATGCTGCCTCTCTGGGCAGAGGCCTCCAGGGTCATCACCACCGCCGTGGCCGCAGCACTTTGATCGTATGTCCCCAGGTTCCAGCAAGTCCTTTCACAGAGTGGGTTGGGTTCTGGGCAGAGGCTCTGCCAGCCACTGCCGTCTTTGTTTGAGTGTTGCTCTTTACTCTTTCTGTGGGCTTCAATTCTCACTTTAGATTCTTTCTGGGTCCAGAGGACCCACCTCCCTCCCTCTTGTCTTCCCCATGTTGCTATATTCCAGCATCTGGATGGTATCTTTCAGGGAGGCCACTTACCCTGCTGTTTACCGTTCCACCATCTTGTCCCACCTCTTGTATCTGTTTTTTAATTTTCTTGCCTTACCCTCAACACAATCAGGACTTTTAGCCTTGATACTCAAATATCTATTTTACAAAGTGCCTACTTACATTTATATTCACTTTCCTTGTATTCCTCTACCCATTTTTACTACTGACCACTATGTTACTAAATCATCAGACATTTTTCAGCACTTAGTTGGTTTTTCCAAAATAGTTGATGATAACCATCTTCTCTTTTTTCCAGTATGTTCTCTCCAGTTTTTGTGACATCAATTACATGTGGTTTTCCTCTGATTGCTCTTTTTGATTTTGCATTTTTTTCCCTATTATTCCCTGGCTGTTACTCAGGGTATGCCCTAGCCCAGTTCTACATCTTTCTCTTCCCCTCATGTTCTGAGTAATCATATATATATATATATATATATATATATATATATATATGTATTTTTTTTAAGAACAGTACATATTTATTGAGAGAAAGAAAGCTTCTGTCTGAGGGACAGAAAGGGGCCCGAGTGTGTTGCCAGGGACTTTTTCATTTTTAGGGACTTTTATAGAATAAAACCATGTGGGAAAAACTGGGAACTCGCAAGGCAGATGGGCATAAGGTGGGACATAACCATGGTTAACCAATAAGATTAATTGCTCAGGTAGAATTGATTAAATCAAGGACAAATGGGGAAGTTAGTCACGTAGTAAGTGAGGGATGCTTAACAATAATGACTCTTCCTGTAAAAGGGTGGGATGCTGACTCCTGACTTCCTCAGGGTGATATAGAACTATTTAGAATATCAATCCTTAGTATATGAGTGCATTTGTTTTGCCTTTTGTCTTGATATCTGGCCCACAGCAAGAGGTGTGTGACTCTTCCAAGGTCACCAAGACATCTGGTTCTCTGTGCTGGTTTCCTTGAGGGCCTAGCCCTGTCTGACTGCCTATAATATTTCTAACTAACTCAGTTGCCTGTAACATTCCCCCTCTCTGAAGAAGTAACCCAAACTGCTGTGAGGGGCAATGGGCGATGACTGATCTGGCTCCTTCAGGCTAAATGGGGTCGTAGTTGTGGAATGGCAGTTAGGTATACTTCTGTAGAAGTTCTGTCTAGAGGCCCTCGATAGACACCAGGCATTTTCATCTTGGGTAGATGTACAGCTTTGAGTCTGGAGGAGACAAAGTCAAAGAAATAATTAAGTATGCATGGGCCAAATAATAGCATCAACAAGATAATTATGTGTATAGTTAACAAGGATTTTTACCAAGAGAAGCTAGTAATGGCTTTCCATAAGGAGGAAAAAGAAAAGATTCAGGGAATTTTAGAATCTGACATGTCATTAATTTGTCATCTAACATCTTGAACAGCTATTGAGATACTAGCGGAAGGATCAGGAATGTATATACATTTAGTTTTTACAATTGCATAAGTACTTCCAGTGCTGTTGTTAAAATGCCTAGTGTCATCCAATTTTGGAGGATGACCTATCTCATTAATTTTATTTTTTTTATTTAGGAGAGAGAGGCCAGCTGTAGTGTCATTTAAGGCTTATTGAGTATAATTAGTTAAGGCCTCAATATCACATAACTCTATTGAAATAGTTTTATCTGTATGATGTCTTGGGGTTTGGCACCTTCTAGGCAAGAACAAACTTTAATCAAAGCACATATAATCAAATTTTGTATACGAAGGCACATATAGTCAAAGCATAAGTAGTAACCTATTGACATTTAGGTTTCTCTATTGATGGAGTTTGACATTTTGTCATAAATCCCTCTAGCTTTAGTTATAATTATCTCTAATTTTTTGATAATGTAGGAGAACCAAACGAATACATCATTTTGACAAATGAAACTCTTAAGTTTATATATATAAACAACAATATGTACTGTATTTGTAAAAACCAGTCTCATCATCATTTTGATTAGTTTGCAATCTGTATTTATATTACAGCATTTAGTCAGGAAGGATAAAATCTCTCCAGGATTGGAGTCAGGCTTTTAGGCATAACTAAAAGGAATGAGTGAAGAGAAGATTATCCCAATTACCATTTAAGCAACCTATATTTTGGTGACTGTATTGAGGTACAATGCCTGGAAGGAAGACCAGAGTTGAGAAGGATGAAGAGACATGTACCAATGTCCAATAATTGGCTGGTTGATTTTTTACCTCTTGTCATGATTACTCAGGGCTCCTCCATGGAGATGACAGGCAGAGATGATAGTCTGGCCAGAGGGAGGAGATGAGCACCCTGAGGCCCTTTAGTCCTATTGGACTAGCTGACAGGATGGGTCTGAACTCTGGGGCCTTGGCCTCAGAGGGCAGTCTAACCTCCAGTGGTCACCTTTGCAATTAGGGCATGGCTTGGGGCCTCTTACATCAGTCTCTCGTAAAGTGGCCTGGCTTGTGGCAGCAATAGCAAGTCAGCATCTTTGTTGAACTCTTCTTGGAACCCTGATAATCAAACTTAAGGTCTATGTTTTTAGGCTACAACAAAGGACAGCTACTTTTTGGTCTCTTTTGTTTTTTCTCTTTGGTTTTCTCCCAGTCCTGATTATAGAATACTTAGGAGGTAGTTTTTACTAAAGAATCAAGTGAACTATCTGGAGCAAAGGCTGTATTTTGTAGTCTTTTTTAATATCTGGAGTTGACTGGGTAATGAACATGTCTTTAAGTAAAATCTGTCCCTCTATTGAATCAGGATCTATGGACATATGTTTTATTAGTGCCTCTAATAAGCGACCTAAGTCAGAGAAATTTTTATCTTTCTCTTGAAAAGCAGCTGACAATGTAGAATAACTAGAAGGCTTGGTTTTTGTCCTTCTTAGAACTTCAAGAACACATGTCTGAAAATGTTTTTTATTTCAATCAGCCACTTGGTTGTTAGGCCAGTAGGGGTCTTGGGTGGGAACTGCTTTTGTCCCAGTAGGAATTGGTAGTTCCCCTGGCTATCTTCTGGCCTTTTAAAATTAACAATTGGGTATTCATTTCCAAATACTATAGCAGATTTTAATGCTGCTTGTCTCTCACTAGAAGTCAATGTCTGATTTAAGACTAACATATCTTTTCAGTCTAGCTTATAGCTTTGAGTAAATCCTCTAAAGACATCTATGTGCTTATCAGCGTCATCTGAAAAATTTCCTAGTTCTAGCTTATTTTGTTTTAAGTCATTGAGAGAAAGAGAATGGGGTAGTCTCATAAGGATTATAATTATACCTGGAGCATAAATAAAATTACCTCTTAATATAAAGAAAGTTTTAACATAAAGCAATTTCCTTTTTTTTTTTTAGTTTTTAAAAAATTTATTTAAAAGAAAATAGATACAGAAGATAGAAACAAAAAGCAAAAAGACAAACAACAACAACGACAGATCTGATACGATTACACTGTAGGTTTACACACTGAGGTGGTTGGAGTTTGACAGTAGTTACAATATTACAAATCGTTACCTTCATAGGGGTTGATTATATTGACAGACATAGACATGCAAGGTTTATCAATTCAGGAATATTAACTTTTCTTTTTCAATAGCTAATGTACTTAGTAATACAGTTTTTTTAACTGTCTTATTTTTGCAAATTTATAAATTTATGTCTTTTTCCTTTTCCCTTCTTTTCTTCCTTTCCCCTTAGAGTACCTCTTGTTATCATTGAAATAACTATCCATAATATCAGGTCTAATATAATCAAGCTAAATAGTTCAGAGTGAAACCAATAAAGGATAAAAGAATGGTCATACTTAAGAGAAACAAAAATACTAAAGGATTCAACTAAGAACAGCAACATATCCTATACTGTAAAAATATAGGTTTAGGAATTTAGATGGTTGGAATTTTACAGTGGTTGCAACATTATATATCATTACCATTAAGGGGGCTGTTCAGATTGACAGATAAAGACATGTAGGATTGATCTGATCATATGAATATCAACTGTTCTCTCTCATCAGTTAATGCATTTAGTAGTATAGACTTTTAAACTGTCTTACGAATACCCTCATATAAAACTGTGTCTTTTTTCCATAGCTTCCTTCCTCAGTTCCCCTTGTAATACCTCTTATTGTCTTCAAACTAAATGCCCTTACCAATTGGCCAAGTATAGTCGAACGAAATAGTATTGAATAAAACCAGTAACAAATAAGGTAATGGAGGCAATACATAGTAATGCAATGTTGATTTGTATAATGCCTCATATTAGCTTCAAGGCAGTTGCCTATATCATCTGTTGTAACACGAACACACTAAGATAGGTTAAAATCCCTCAGAACAGAGCAGCGAAAGTAATACCTGGTTTTGAAGCAAGGTGATCATATATCATTGAAGGCTACCCTTATAAATTTTGTTATCTTTAAGATAGTTGTCTTTGTCATCATTTATGATAAAGTTAGGCCGGTTGAGGTAGAATAGGATTAAACTAAACAGCTCATTGAAAACAATACTGGACTTAAATACTGTTGATGGATTATTCATTTGTCTGCCCTGCTCGGTGGTATCTCTCTGTTGCTGTTTCTGGAGCAGTGGACTTCTTTATCTCTCTCTAGAATGTCCTTCAGTATTCTTTGTGGGTTGGCTTGGTTGTCATAAATTCTTTTAGTTGTTCTTTGTCGTGGAAGTATCTTGTTTCTCTGTTCATTTTAAAAGATAATTTTGCAGGGTACATCAATCTGGGTTGAAAGTTATTTTCCTTCAGGGCTTGAAATATTTCACTCCCAGCTCTTCTTGACCTGATGATTTGTGTTGAGAAGTCTGTCGTGATTCTGATGGGCCTTCCTTTGTAGGTAATCTGTCTCTTTTCTCTAATAGCTTTTAATATTTTGTTTTTGTGTTGAATTTCTGGAATCTTGATTATTATGTCTGGGTGTAGGCCTATTTTGGTCAAGTTTAGCTGGAGTTCTTTATGCTTCAGTTATCTGAAAGTCTCTTCCTGTTCCCATACTTGGAAAATTCTGTAATTATTTCTGTAAACAGTCTTTTAATTTGATTTGTATTGACCCTTGCTTTTTCACTCACACCTTTTATTCATAAATTATATTTCCTTGGGTTGTCTTGCAGCCGTTGCACTACCACTTCCAGATTTCTTATTATTTTTAGCAAGTCTTTTCTCTCTCTCTCCCAGGCTGCCATTTTTTCTTCGAGATATGAAAGACTATCTTTAGTTTCCTTCAGGTGGTTCTGCCAACTTTTATTGAAGTCTTTGAGTTCCTGGTAGTCTCTCTGAATCTGATTGATGTGTTCTAAGTCTTTATTTGTTTCATTCTCAATCTCCTTTGATTTTCCATCCTCCACATTTCTGGCTATGTCTCCTTTGGAGGCGCTTAGGGATTGCCCTATTATGTATTTCATTTCAATTCTCAGTTGGGCTAACAGTGCTGCTTTAATTTCTTTTATAGCTTCATGGCATTGTCTCCCCACTTCAGTTGTCATCTCCTCTGAGAGTTTAATTTTTGGTCTCCCGACCTTTTCTGCATTTATGTCTCCTGGATTTGTGTTGCTTGTATTGGAGTCTGGAGAGTGCCCTCTACCTTTCCGTCTTGGCATTTTCCTGGGCTCTGCTGAGAGCCCATGTTGGCCCACTGTGTTTCCCCAGCCCGCCTCCTCTCCTCAGATGTCTGGTGCAGTGCACGATGATAGGGCTGCTCCCTGGGAACCCGTACCGGGCCGTCCACCTAACTTTCTCTATCACCCCCAGGGCGCCAATCAGATTCTGCCAGGACCCTCCAAGGCCCGGTGTGGGCAAGGAACTGTGCCTAATTAGGTGAGTTCCGGTCTCAAGATGGATGCCTGTCCCTCACTCTCCCTCGGGAGTGGGGGGTGGGGAGGTGGAGCCTGCCGGGTTCACTCACTCGCCAGCTCGCAACCACCTCTTTCCACAATTGATCGCTGCCTCTGCCATCTCCGCTGTAGCCGCAGCAATTCAATCGCGCATCGCAAGCACCTTAATCGCACCTTCCCAGTTCGAGTCTGCCGCTAATTGGATTCGGCTCTGGTCAGAGGCGCTGCCACCTTTGTTTGTTTACTTCTTTTTTTACTCTTTCCGTGGGCTACAGTTCTCATCCTAGACTCCTCTTAGGTCCAGAGGACCCATCTCCCTCCCCTTTCCTTCTTTCTGTTATTATATTATTTTATATTCCAGCATTTGGATGGTATATTCCAGGGAGTCTCCCTATGGTGGTGTTATCTGGTTGGCCATTTTGCAGGAAGTCAATATAAAGCAATTTCAAGTATTTTTTTTCTTTCTTACAGTATGCCTCTAGTTGTAAAATAGCATCATAATTAATACTTCCCTTTGTATTTCATTTTGGCTCTAGTGGGTAGGTAGGCCACACACATGTGCAGAGAAATATCAAATGGCTCTTTTTCAACATGGAAGTGTTGAACATCTTCCAGTGCTTAAGAATGCATTCCAAAGGAGTAAGGGGCTTTGGCATTGAGTTGCCCATGTCTGTAATGTAAGAAGCAACATGTAAGGCTATGAAACCTTTTTTTTTACTGGGAATTGAACTCAGGAAACCCCACTGAGCTATTGAGCTAGTGACATTCTTTGTACCGGGAATTGAACTCAGGAAATTCCGCTGAGCTATCTCTAGTGCTAGTGACCTTCTGTGTGCCGGGACTTGAACTCAGGAAACTCTGCTGAGCTATTGAGCTACCACTATGCAAAGAGGAGATACAGGCATCCCTTGTATTCCTATTTGATAAAGAACCTCAAGGCATCCCTTGGGTTGACCCAGCTCCAGGGCAGGTGGATGCCACTGGAGAGTGAAAGATAAATTCGACCAGCCTATCCACCCTTCGAACTGGCAAGCAATCTTTTTTTTTTTTTTTTTTTTGCGGCACTGGGTATCAAACTCACAGCTCCACGCCTGCCAGACAGGCGCTTACGCCACTGAGCCAAACTCCCGGCCCTAGTTTTTCGAGGCAGGGTCGCACTATGTAGCTCAGGCCAGCCTTACACTCGCATTGTAGCCCAAGTGGGCCTCGAACTCACAATGCTCCTCCTACCTCAGCCTCCCGAGTGCTGGGATTAAAGGCGTGTGCCACCACGCCCTGCCTGGCAAGCAATCTTATCTTCCCCCGTAGCTCATGAGCTTTGAACTTTGTTTTCTTACAAGTTAATGTGACAGGACCTTTTAAAGAAGGAAGTATAACTTAGTAATAAACCACTGTTTTTGTTCACTAAGAGGGTATATGCAAAAAAGGCAAGTTGCTAATTAGAGGCTTTTTTCCTGGCAGTAGTGTGAAGGAGATCACCTCTAGAGATAGGTAGAACAATTGACCGGGGAGCTTTGCCCCATGCACTAGGGCAAAGGAGTCTCCAGACATTTGTCTCCCATTTACTTATCTAGGTAACCTTTCCTAGTACACAACAAGGCTATATTTTATTTAAATTTCTGTACTTTTGAAGCTCACAGGTTAAACTGACTATCATTTAACAATCAAATTTTATGTTAACAAAGGTATGTTCATCTTCTAGGCACACAAAAAGGCTATTTACCCTTAATTAACATATGTAAGGCACAAATGTAAGTGCTTTCCCTACTAGTTGCTGTGGAATGTAAACAATTATTGTAAATTACCTCAGTTTAATCTCTGAAGGGAGGAGTAGTCTAAAAATCCTCTGAAAGACTTAGTGAGAGTTTTTAGTCTACTAGCAGAGAAATAAGGATAATAGATGAGTGGAGATTTTCTGTGGTCATGAGCCAATGTTCACTGAGGAACTTCTGGATGTCTTGGCCGTGACCCCTCAGTTCTCAGTTTGCACTGGCCCATACAACCAGAGACCAGTCTCCAGAAAGGAATCCAGCTGTTTGTCTGGTCAACACTCCACTGATTCCATTGGCCACTGGCTTCAATGGGGATTCACCAAACAGATGCTGGGGAAATCTGTCCTCTGCTTTGAAGATTGGCAGCTACTTTAAGAGTGATTAATGAGCTGGCAGAGTAACCACTGTTTGTTGAGTTCTATAAGGGATAGTTAAAAGCCTGAGAAGATCATTACCTAGTGATCTATATATTTAAGAGTCCACAACTTGAAAGTTTGGAAAATCTCCTTAATCTAAATGTTTAGGTCCCATAAGTATGCTGCTTTTGGGAATAACTCCTTCCAGTGTTACACATGGAAGGCGGTTCTTCCCACTGTGCCTCAGGTTCTACCTCCACAGGAGATAGTGACCCAGAACACAAAGCCAGGACATGGCTTTTATGTGTGTTCTCCTGGACGGGCACAATTCTGATGTCTCATCTAACCCAGAGATGGGGTATGTGTCCTTTATCTAAGATGACTTCCCTGTCTTCGGTATTAGCAAACGCTCATCTTCTATGTGCTTAACTTAGGGGGAAAAGTTGGAAGAGTTTTAGAGTTTTTTTCTGATCTTACATGCCTCTATAAGGAAAGCACACAGTGGGGAAGTGAGTAGAAGTAAAACCAAAGAAAGGAAGCTGAAGCAGAACAGGCCTGACATTTCCTCTAGAGTGTAGAGGAGGATCAGAGCCAGTCTGCCTCAGTGAAACCTATCCTCCAAGGCTTGCGACCAGCCACCGGCCTAGCGCCACTTAAATGGTGGAAGGAATCCCGGTTTTTATTGTAGGCATGTATATTTTAAAGGTCTGAGCTAGATTTCATTTAAAACCCTTTTACAGAAGTTTACATTAAAGTCTACCAGAGGTATTCTAATATTATTCTCTCTAGCATTGTCTAAATACAGTCAAGCAAGGAATACCAGTAAATTTAGCAACCAATTTAAATGCAACATGTACAAGAACAGGATAATAAAATGTTCTATTAAAGAAATATCATAACCTTATAATTTTTCCATGTTTTAACTGAGACTTACCATTATTTTAACAGAACCATATAAGAGATGAAGCAATTAAAAACAATTGGCAAAAACAAATCACCAGCAACTATTGTAAGTAATTATAACCAACTGACAATGACAATGCAAAATTTGAAGTATAAAAATTTATTACCTAAATGAGTCCCAGTCCAGAGTCTTTGAAATAAAAGCAAACTCTTACCTGGGTCCCAATGATCTTGGTGGGAGACTTCCAAATGATATAGGTAAAATGATCTCAGACCTCCAAATGATATAGGGGAATAAAACTCCCAATCTACTATATGTCCAGCACAAGTTCGTGTTCTCTAAAATTGAAGAATGAATTTTAGGAACACTGGAGGGTAAGAGCAGAATATATTTATTGAGAGAAAGAAAGCTTTTGTCTGAGGGACAGAAGGGGGCCTGAGTGGGTTGCCCTCTTACAT
>RJWM01030752.1:0-23103 GCA_004363535.1 Dasyprocta punctata
TCTGAATGAAATAAATGGAAAAATTCTTGCTCATGGCTACTGACCAAATCTGAACAACCTAGCAAATGGAATGAACTGAAAGCCGGGCGTGGTGGCGCACGCCTTTAATCCCAGCACTCGGGAGGCTGAGGTAGGTGGAGCGTTGTGAGTTCAAGGCCAGCTTGGGCTACAAAGCGAGCACAAGGCTGGCCTGAGCTACATAGTGTGACCCTGCCTCAAAAAAAACCAGGGCTGGGAGCTTGGCTCAGTGCCTTAAGCACCTGCCCTGGCAGGTGCGAGGTTGTGAGTTCCATCCCTGGTGCCGCAAAAAAAAAAAAAAAAAAAAAAAAAAAAAAAAAAAAAAAAAAAAAAAAAAAAAAAAAAAAAAAATGGAATGAACTGAGCATGGAAATGAGACTGATGATGTTATATCCTATTTCTACTTCTGGAAAAGCAACTCTTGTCAATGCTACTTATTCAATATGAGTTGGGTGTGGTGGTACACGCCTGTAATTCCAGCACTTGGGAGGCTGAGGCAGGAGAACCATAAGTTTGAGGACATCGTGGGATACATAGTGAGTTCAAGGCCTCTAACTACATAGAGAGACCCGGTCTCAAAAGACAAAAACAAACAACAACAACAACAACAAAAAAACAGTTTGGGACTCAATATCAACATTTGCAACTGTAGAGCCGGGCGTGGTGGCGCACGCCTTTAATCCCAGCACTAGGGAGGCTGAGGTAGGCGGAGCGTTGTGAGTTCGAGGCCGGCTTGGGCCACAACGTGAGCGTAAGGCCGGCCTGGGCTACATAGTGCGACCCTGCCTCAAAAAACCAGGGCCGGGAGTTTGGCTCAGCAGCTTAAGCGCCTGTCTGGCAGGAGCGAGGCTGTGAGTTCAATCCCCGGTGCCGCAAAAAAAAAAAAAAAAAAAACAAAACATTTGCAACTGTAGTCCTAAGACAGTATATATATTTATGATATTCTTATGAAAATCAATTCAGAAAATGTTACTTATATAATAGAATGCTTTATATGTATATATACAGTATATATCATATATTCACAAATATGATAACACAATAACATTGCAGCAGAGCAAAGGGAAAAAATTACCCAGGATTCCCAAACCCAGATCTCACCATCATAAATCACGGCTGTCCTCTGTAATGTAGTTAAACCACATCCTTGGTCACCCAGAAGCTGATGTCTGAGTTCCTTCGACTATGAAATAAGGCCTGCAAAATGTGTTTTATAAATATATTTGAAAAGCACTTTGACATTCTTGCAAAGAAGTGATTTACTGTGATCAACACAGTTCCTGTTCTATTTCTTTAACAGTATGCAGGCCTTAATTATCCTTAGGCCTAATCTAGTCACTTTTACCTTTCTGTTTTTTAAATGTATGTCACTTAGGGGTAACACTTCCTCTCCTTTGTAGAAATAAGTGAAGGGAAAATATGGATTTGCATAAAGGAAGAAGGGGAGGAGAAAGGAGGGAGGAAGAGGCAAGTGAGAAAGCTCTGGGTTTGCTGTCAGAAGCGCTGGATGCTACTTGGCTCCATTTATGGACATGTGATCCTAGGTAAAACACTCTGTCTCTCTGGGGTTTTTTCCTTGTTTGTGAAGTTGTGGGGTGAGTGAGGGAGATTCATAAGATGACTTCTAAGCGCACTTCTGTTTTATTACTCTGTATAAGCAATCCACAAGCCAAACCCTGCTGGCATCTGTTTTAGTTCACCTATGAGCTTACAATGCCTTCTTGGAAAAAATTAAAAGAATGATTTTTCATGATATGAGAATTATGCATAAATTGAAAATTTCCAATGTGTTATTGGAATATAGCCAGGATTGTTTATGTATTATGTGAGGCTGGTTTTATTCCAAGACATTACACACTGACTAGTTAACTAGACCTGAAGGCTCACGAAACCAAAAATATTTACTATTTGGCTCTTGACAAAAACACCTCGTCTACACTTGTTTTATACACACTGTATTTAGTATACCTGCTTGTTTTGGGTTGATCCATCTCTTGTATATGAGATGTGTACTTAACAAGTACTTTCCAGAACATTATGATGCACGATCCCATCAATTGTTCAGTTTCCTAAGGAACCGGGTCTTGCTCACCATTGGACTCCAGGAGACTTATGTGTGTGTGTGTGTGTGTGTGTGTGTGTGTGTGTGTTGCACAGTAGGGGGTCAGCATGTGTTACTGAATAAAATACTCTAACACCAGTAATAAGTCACTTACACTATTTTAAAGCCAGCAATTTTAGAATGTTGGAATAAATTTCTTAGTACAAACTAAGTGCCCATTTTATTAATTTCTAATTTTCCTTTAGAATTATTTTTCTAAAAAGCTTTGCTGCTCATTGAAATTCTTTCTGCCTCCCGTCCCCAAAATTTATTTTAAATACGCAATGAAAATAAGTTTTGTGTTTTTACAAAAGCTTACCAGAATAATTTTTCTTGTTAAATAAATCATTTATTAAATAATACTGGTGAAACTGAAATGGCCTCTGCCTTTTACATCCGTGCGCCACGTTTTAAAAAGGACGATTGGATTTCAAGGCATGGTTGTCTGAAACAGTCTACGTAATTTAAGCACAACGGCAGAAACATACGCATGCAGATCAAAATGAGTGTGTAAGAAAAAGGAAGATGAACGTAATGGCACGTTGAGCTTCAGATTTACTACAGCTGAGTCATTTCGGGACACAAGTATGTGTTTCCAGGAAAAAAAAAGAGAGAGGGAGAGAGAGGGAGAGAGAGAGAGAGGAAGGAACCAGGATGAGGGGCTCTCCGGATTCCCCCAGGCACTCCCAGAAGCAGACACTAGTATTCCACGGCCGGAGGCGGCGTGGTCAAAAAAAGGCGCGGCGGCCCCTTTAAGAGACACAGCGCCTTCTCCCAGATACCATCTTGCACCAAGAGTTCACTTAAGCTCTCTACCTACCTTGCTAGATCCCTTCTCCCTAACTGGGTACTGCTGGCCGGCGGGGCGAACGAGTCTTTTCATTGGCCTTGCGCGCACGGCCTTCTCTCGCTTATTGGTTACGACGCCCGCCACTCGGCATTATCTCCCGCCTACCTAGGCCTTCATGTAAGGTTGAGTGAGGGCTTTGGGGTTAGTTCCTGTTAGGCCCGGGCCGGGGGAGTAGGTGGAAGTCTCTTAAGATGCCCGGTGGGCTAGGGCACTGGAAGGTGTGAAGGGAGCGCGAGAAGGCCGCGAGGGGAGACCCACGGCAGGCCTGAAGAAGAGCGGTGACCGAGCCCGCCTTCCCTGCACCATGCTCATAGAGGATGTGGATGCCCTCAAGTCCTGGCTGGCCAAGTTATTGGAGCCGATGTGAGTGAGCCAGGCCGGGCCGGGGCCGGCAGCGTGGGCGTTGGGGGACGCGGGGGACGCGGGGTAGGGGCGGCGTGGGGGCGTCGGGGCCGGGGCAGCGCCGGGGCAGCGCCGGGACGCGGGCTTAGTAGTACTACCGCGCCGTAGGGGCCGGCGGGGCCGGGGCGCGGAGGCGGCGCTGCTGCGGGACCGGGCTGGGGGCGGGCGGCGGCGCGGACGCGAGGGCTTTTTAAACACAAATACGGCGCTGGGGGGCCGGGAGGGGTGCGCAGGGCTGGGGAGGGAATTTAAAACACTGCTTTCTGGAGAACTCAGGGAGGTGGTGGGGTTGTTGAGGGATTTTTAAACGCGAATATTGAGATCTTGAAGGAGATAGGTTGACTTTAACAAACAGTATTAATCCGGTACGGCAAGGTCTAGCAGTGGACTATCCAGAGCCTTTTCAAAATATTAGGGTAGGGGAGGCTAGCACGAATCTGGAAGCTTAGTAATTACTGGTGATCCCGCAGTGTGGGTATTGAAGGGTTTTAAGAAATTGAGAACTGGTAAATGCGATAGCAAGGATTTTAAGGCATTATTGAGGAGTTAATAGTGTTAGGAGAACCAATCATTTTTGGACACCATGAGAGGTGGAAGAAAAATTGAGGTTTTTATGAATTTGAGGGATGAAAGGGGTACAACTGCTATGTAATATTTGTGGAGGGCTTAAAAGGTATACACCTACAGTATTTAGGCCTTTTTTTGTTTTTGTTTTTTTTGTAGATACAGGTACTCGAGGAATAAAAAGGGATAGTAGGAAGGATCAGGGTCTAGTAAATGTTGAAAGATTAGGAGGAAAACTGAAGATAATTTGGTTGTGGGATTATTTTTGAGGGGCGGAAAAGAACAAGAGACATCTTTTTAAAATATTTGGGTAGTATTAGATAGTTGTAGAGATACTATCGAGGAACTTTAAAGTGATAGAGGAACTCTTGCTGTCTTTCTTTTCTTTTTTCGTAACTTTTAAGGCCAGGGTTGTGTGGGGTTTTTTTGGGGGGGAATTCTGGGTTATGTGTTGTCTCTGGAACAATCTCCTAGGGGGTGGAGAAAAAAGGGAAGGATGGAGGGTAGGGGGAGATGTCTTCCAATGCTTTGGAAAGAGGAGCAGGACTGTATTGGAGAGGAAAGGAAATTTACTGCCCCCTCCTCATTTCTGATTCTTTCTTACCCTCTTACTGGAGGTTAGGGGTTTCTGTTTAAAAGGAAGGGAATAGAAGAGTTGGACGGGTTTTGATTCATTAGATCAGACTGCCTTTGTGGCAAAATTGAGTGTTTTAGGGGGTGAAAATAGGGAGTAATTTGGAAGGTGTGGAGGCATGGTAAAGTTGGGATTTAGGAGACCGCAGCAAGCTACTTCCCAGTTGATCTATTTCCTGGTCTTTCTGAGAAGCCTGGTTGAGTTTTTGTTTTTGTTTTGTTGGTTTCTTGGGATGACATCTAGGAAGCCAGTCGGCTGTGGCAGCATGGGTAAGGGAGGCAGCGTTAGGCATGTTCTGAGGCTTGGAGTGGTATTGCATCTTCAGCATGAGAAGTGTGTGAATGAATAAATGTGCAGTAAAAGCTTGAGTTTTATAATAGGGGTGGTCTGGTTAGAGGGAAATGACTGGTGGACACACTTAGCAGTTTTGTAGAAGAATATGGGCCCCTTGAATGTGCATCTTACTTTTTCCACAGTAATGTGTTTGGGGCCCAAAAATGGAAATGGATTGTAATGTGAAAGTTTTAGATTTCCTGAAACTGAAATACGGAGAATGCTGAAAAAAGAAGATCTGTAAATTTCAAATTCAGTTATCTGTGTATTACACATTAAAAAGTCAATTTTGTACACCTATTTTTGTTGTTTTTTGGGAGGGTGGTTTTCTGTATAAACTGATTTTTATTGATAGAGATCCTTTTAAAAATATTATGTGTATATTTTGTGTCTTAGAACATGACAACTGTTAATATTATACTTTTTTCCTTTTTATTTTTTATTATTTATTTATTTATTTATTTGGTACCAGCGATCGAACTTATGACCCTGTGCTTGCCATGCAGGCTGTTATGCTTCTGACCTAAATCCCCAGCCCTGTTTTTATTTTTTTTAAAGCTGCTTATTTTGCTCATGGTAGTGCTTTTCTTTTTGTTTATTGTCAAGGTTTAGTCTGAGTAGAAACTTACTAAGGGTGTTTTTATTAGAGTTTTTTGGGGACTGGACTAATAAAGAATAAAAATTGTCTTAAAATGATTACTCGCTGGGCATGATGGTGCACCTCTGTAATCCCAGCACCGGGGTTGGGGAGAGGCTGAGATGGGGGATGGCTTTGTGTTTGAGACCAGACTTGGCTCATAGTGAGTTCAAGGCCAGCTTGAACTACACAGTGAGACCCTTGAACTGCACAGTGAGATTCCTTGTGTTTTGTTTTTCCATTTGAGTTACATGTTCAATTTAAGACGTATCATACTTTTTTGTTCAATTTAAGACGCATCATACTTTTTTGTTCAATTTAAGATGCATCATACTTTTTTGTTTGTTTTTTTGCAACAGAGTCTCTATGTAGTTAAGTCTGGCCGGGACTCACCATGTAGCCTAGGCTGGCCTCAAACTTGTGGTGATCTTCCTGCTTCAACTCCAGAATACTGAGATTACATATCTTCCTGCCTCATCTCCAGAATGCTGGGGTTACAGTGTGACCTGGGCTCAGGGTATATAGCTTGGTGGTAGAGTGCTTGCCTACAGGGCCCAGGCTCTAGCTTCCCCATTACCACAAAACAAACAACCCTACTAAAATCATTGTTTAGGCTTAACAGTGTAGGTGATTGTCCAAAAGTACAAAATAAAAATGCTTATTTTTAATTCATATAAGTATTGGTTTTGGAAGACGTTAGTAAGAAATAGTAGAAGTAATTATCACGTGTGTTTTCATTACTCATATCTTGGGAGATTATTTTTTCTTTAGAGATCCTTAAGTGATATGCTGAACTTGCAAGGCAGTGTTTATAAATTTACTTTTTTTTTTTTTTTTTTGTGGCACTGGGGATCAAACTCACAACTTCACCCTGCCAGGCAGGTTCTTAAGCCACTGAGCCAAACTCCCGGCCCTAGTTTTTTGAGACAGGGTCGCACTGTGTCGCACAGGCCAGTCTTGGCGCTCACGTTGTAGCCCAAGCCAGCCTGGAACTCAACGTTCCTCCTACCTCAGCCTCCCGAGTGCTGGTTTTTTTTGCATATTTCAAACTCAAGAAAATTTTCATAGTAGAATGACATGTGGCTACAACATAACATTTCAGAGCAGTTAGACTGGTAGCCCAAGCCAGCCTCGAACTCAACGCTCCTCCTACCTCAGCCTCCCCAGTGCTGGCTTTTTTTGCATGTTTCAAACTCAAGAAAATTTTCATAGCAGAATGACATGTGGCTACAACATAACATTTCAGAGCAGTTAGACTTTCAGATATGGTAGCTACAATGGCTAGGTTGAAATTAAAGTATGGCTATGTGCATGATTTCTGTTTCACTTTCTTATTTAGTCTAATTTATAGTTAAATAAATTCATAAAAGCTTCTCATGTTCAGGAGTTTTTAAACATGTTACATTTTGTCACTGAATAAACATGTAATACAAGAGTGTGTAACGAGGTATTAATGCAGTTCACATCATTATTCCTATAGATAAGTTAGAAATGTCATGGACTCTACAGCTTATCTGTCACCTTCCACTCCTCTTGTAGATATGGAACATATGGAGGACAGAGGAAGGAGCCTGGAAGAAATAACTCCTTAGCTCCCTTACTAGCTTGGGAAAAACCATCTTCATTGGTAGTGCAGTGAAGAGGAGGGAAACCATATCTTAGCCAAGCAGTTTATGTCAGTTCCTTGTAAGTGTATAAACTGACTAACAGGTCTTCTTTGGAGTTCTCATCTTTTCTCACTATCAAAATGTCCTAGATGTCCTAGTCAGAGAGACTGTAGGGATCATGCACAGTTTTGAGATGTGGTTTCATTTTACCAGAAATGAATGCTCATTTTAAGTATGCACATCCCTTAAAAATAAGGTTCTAAGAATATCCGGGAGATAAATGAATCACTGAAGAAATTTGTAAGTTTAGGAAAAGTTGATGTCACTTGGGAGGTTGAGGCAGGAGGATAACAAGTTTAAGCCAGCCTGGGATATTATATTGAGACCCTGTCTCAAAAAACCAAAATAGTTCAGGCAAACATTTTTCAGTATCTGACCTGCATTTCTACCAAACATATTTAAAGTATGAATTCTAAGGTTATTTAAATTACATATTAAATATAAAAATAAACATTTATATTTGCTTGTTTGGCTTATTGTGAAAATTTGTATTTGTATGTGTTTTTAAAAGGTAATGGCTATCAGGGGTGGTGGCACATGCCTGTAATCCCAGCACTCTAGAGACTGAGGCAGGAGGATGGATCACTGGGAGTTCGAGGCCATTTTGGGCTACGTACGTAGTAAGTTCAGGACTAGCCTGAACTATATAGTGAGCCCCTGTCTCAATAAAAAAAAAGAAGCAATGGGATTTGTAAATTTGACCAGTTTTAATCTATGTATTCTAATAGTGCATCGTTTTTTGAATCAGGGATGTTTAGTGTCTAGTTAATGTATCTGATTCATCATGTGATTTTGGAGAAATTGTCTAACTTTTCTTTGTTAAACAGCTAATTAATTTACCCACTCACGTTAAGGTTGCAAACTAGGAAAACTAGTTTGTGTTGTTCAGTAATTCTGTATTGTGAATTTTAGAGGTTTTGAAATAGAAGAATACGTTAAATTTACTGCAAAAGTTGGTTGCTCATTAATGTTAAACATCACTACTATTTAAAAAATATTAATCAGTCTCATGCAAGGCATGACTAGTTGGTTCCATAAATGAGAACAAGATTTGCTGGTGAAAGTCATAGATTTGATAGGCAGTTTTTGTGAGCTCTGGCCATGGCTGTGTCTTTTTAATGCACTAGGAGATAAGAGTATGTTGTCATGTTGGAGTGTGATAGAAAGGACAGCAGTATGGTTCACTAAGATTTTATTGGTTCATAATTTTTGCTCAGTGATCATGGCAGGTATACTTTGGTTGAACTCTGGTATTCACATACTGCTACAGGTTTGTAATCCTTGTCAAGTTAAACTCAGGTTAGTAATCTTTACAGTTGCCCAAATGGGAGGGGAAAAAACCATCATCTAGACCTGACTTCCTGACAAACTAGTTGAATTAAATGAATATTTTGGAGCCGGGCATGGTGGCGCATGCCTTTAATCCCAGCACTCGGGAGGCTGAGGTAGGAGGAGTGTTGTGAGTTCGAAGCCGGTTTGGGCTACAACGCGAGCTCAAGGCCGGCCTGAGCTACACAGTGCGACCCTGCCTCAAAAAACCAGGGCTGGGAGTCTGGCTCAGTGACTTAAGCGCCTGTCTGGCAGGCACGAGGTTGTGAGTTCAATCCCCGGAGCCGGAAAAAAAAAAAAATGAATATTTTGGAGCTATAACCTAAAGATTGAGAAGTATTAAACTTTTTCTACAGTATAGTATTGGCTTCAAAGAGTAATGTGCCAGTAAAGTGTGGTGAGACTTGTTTAAGGAGACCATTCATGGTTTCATAAAAAAGACTTAGTTGGCCAGAAGACTTATTGGCAAGTCTTAGTCTACTAAGTTAAGAACATATTTGTTCTTTTGTCCTTGGTCTGCCTCCTAAATATGTCTGACTTCATTCTTCCTGGCCCAACAGCTATAGGCTAGAAGCCAGAAGTTGCTTTTATAGCCCTGTTTCCTACCACTGCCTTTTCTCATCCTCTTACAATGTCATTACTTTTATGCCATTCATTATTTTGTTTTATAATTATTTATTTCACATCCATTTCTTGTGTGACTAGAGGGCAAGTTTCCATTACCAAGTAAGATGCTTGCTGCTTAATTTAACAGTAAATATTTAAAAAAATGAATATTCTCATGTGTATTTACATTTATTGACAATTAGAAAAGACTGGGCTAGAGAAGTAAATCTGTGGTGTACTGCCTGTTTAGCACACATAGGGACGTGCATTCCATCCTCAGACCCGTGTGCACACGTGTACACACACACGAAAGATATTTTTTCAATGTCTAATTTTGTGTGTCTGTGTAGTAGTGGTTACTGCTGTAAGAAATGTAGTCCGATTATCAAAATGATGTTTGCAACTGACAAATGTGTATATATATTTTACCCTAAAACAAATCTTGGGATTTTTTTTATACCATATTTTTTCAGGAAAACCCTTCATTACAGGTAAGATGAACGTGCTGTAGTCTGAATGTTGGTGTTCCCTAAAATTTGCAGTGCTGAGCATTGAAACCAGTGTTTCATACATGCAAGGCAAATGTGCTACCACCAGGCTGCATCCCCAGTCCTGTATTTTGGAATTTAATCCCCAATATGATAGTATTGAGATGGGAAATTCATTATTGCATTGAAGAAAAATAGAAATGAGAGAAAATAAAATTGTGGATGTTTATTGCTGTGTACGAACCTCCATGGAGCTGCATGCAGAAATTTTATGTCTTGATTTTCCTAATTATTACATCAGGAGCGTTCTTCATATTTATGTATTATAATCATCCCTGTGGTTGCTTAATTGTTCATAAACCTCCAGTAACAAGAGAATGGCTACCTTGACTCAACTTGCTATTAGAAGTTTTTGGGGTTTTTTGTTTTTGTTTTTTGAGACAGGGTTTCACTATGTACTTTAGGCTGGCACTGTGTAGCCCAAGCTGGCAATCCTTTTTCCTTAGCCTCCCAAGTGCTAGGATTATAGGTGTGTGTTTGCCTTTATTTCCTTTATCTAGCTTCCCATAACTACTGGTGAGTGAATATGAACATTTTTAATAGCTTTTGACACATATTAGGGTCAGAAGATTTTCCTGTGACTCAATAGCACACTTACTAGTTGTCTTATCTCTGAAAAAAAAAAAAGGATCACACTAAGATAGAATTTAAAAATTAGTCCTGTATTCAGAAAGATGTAAATTTTTCTGAAAGTGAAAAGTCTGAGTAGTCTTGGCCTTTTTCCTAAAACAAACTACAGTGGTTTTTAAGTAGTGTTTCGTGGCTTGGGGCCAAAGGTTGGACCTTTACTCTCTCAGCTGTTAGAATTGAGTTTATGGCTGAGATCTGTAAAGTGAAGTGTGTCTGCTCAACAGATGCATACTGTTCTTGTAATAGAGAACTCATTAAAAGAAGAGAAGAGCCAGGTGTCATAGCCCATGCCTGTAATCCCAGAGCTAGTGTGGCTGAGGCCAGAGGATCTGTGAGCTTGACGCCAGCCAGCTTGGGCTACAATGTGAGTTCTAGGCCAACCCAAACTGCATAGTAAAACTGTCTCAAAAAAACCCAAACCAAACCAAAACAACCCCCCCCAAAAAAATAAAAAAAAGACGAATTTGAGAATTTTATAAATAAGGCATTCTAGAAGCAGTATTTCTGTTTTTCCTAATAAAAACTCTTAAAGTTTTTGCAGTATTGGGAGTTGAACCCAGGCCCTATGCACTGAGCAACATTTCCCTCTCTTTTCACTTTTTGTTTTGAGACAGCATCTTGTTAGATATAAATTGCCTAGACTGGCCTGGAACATGTGATCCTCTTGCCTCAGCTTCTCAGAATACTGAGATTGTACATGTGTCTCACTACTCCTGGCTCTAATTGATTTTATTTTAAAAATAATTTAGCAGATAATTAAAACATCTTATGATAATATTATGGAGATGTGAATTTTATTTTATTGAGGCAGGGTTTCACCTGCTGCCTCAGCCTCCTGAGTGCTGGGATTACAGGTGTGCGATATGCAGGTGTGAATTTTAAGGAGTCCTCATTTTTTTTTTCCATACTGGGGATCAAACTCAAAACCTCAGGCAGGCGCTTAAGCCACTGAGCCAAACTCCCGGCCCCAAGGAGTCCTCATTTATAACATTCAAGTTTTAGGAACTTTCTTTTGTTGTTTCTTTGTGTTTACTAAAAAGTGACAATTACTTGAGACTTAGGAATCATTATTTGTCTTGCAGATATACATTAGAAAAGTGTGCTCTAAAATTGATTTTGTTTGTGTGGAATTCAGCTGAGTTTTAGTTCCAAAGGTATGCTTCTGACCTGATCTGGAGTGGATCACTTAACCTTGTCTCTGCAAATTTAGAACTTTAGATGACTCTAGAGTAATAATTTAAGATGTGTATTACTATCTTTTCTATATGGAAATGTGTGTTTAACATAGACAGGAACCTAAAATTTAAGAATTCTTTTCATTCCAAAATGTACTTATTCTTGTAGCCAAGTAGAAATGAATTTTCATAAGCTTTGGTTCCAGGTACGTAGCTGAAAGGTTTTAAGTGTCTCTGTCTCTTTGACAGTCTTACTATGTTATTCAAGCTGGTTTGACCTGCAGTGATCTTCCATATTTATTAAGAGTCTTAGTCATGCTCTGATTTTTTTGTGAAACACATCTGGAAGTCTTGGGCTACCATTAGCATCCATACCATAGCTATGGTATTATAATTGTCACATTTCAAGGTTATCTACTAAGAGGTTAGTGTATTGAAAGCATAGGAACAGTCTGAAAGGTCTAGAAAATGACAACAATCTCCCCAATATAGTGGAATTTCTCTCTTCAATTAGTGTAACTTACTATTTTCAGACTGGTGATTTCTTTGCTAGCATACTGTATCAGTACACATTAGTAGGCATTACATTTATGTATTTATTTATTTTTTGGGGGTCTTTGAGACAGGGTCTCAGTAGGTGGTTCAGGCTGGCCTTGGGCTCACTTTGTAGCCCAGGCTGGTCTCAAATTTGCAATGATCCTCCTGCCTCAGCCTCCAGAGTGCTGGGATTATAGGAGTGAGGCATTAAATTTAAATGCTTTCCTTTTATAAATTAGGAGGGGAAAAAGAGTTGAAAGGAGGGGAGGGGATTGGAGGGAAAAAAGACTCAAGATATATTACTGGTACACTTTTCCTTATGATGAATGTGATCATTATGTGTATATCTAAAATAATACCGATAAAGTTAATTATAAAAAATGTGCAACAAAAAACGTAAATGCTTTTATTCCTTTGGCTGTAAACATGCCTTTGCATCTGGTGTAGAATTCTGTTGTTAGTAATCATTTGTTCACTGACATTAAATAATAAAAATAAGAATCTGCAAACAGATGGGGTTTAGACTTTTTTTTCCTTAACCCTGAGAATTAAAGTCAGGATCTTCTCACTGAGCATCTCCAGTTCTTTCATTTTTTCATTTTGAGACAGGGTCTTGTGAAGTCATTAAGACTGTCTGGGCTTTGACTTGTGGTGTTCCTGCCTCAGACTCCGAGAGTGCTGGAATTATAGGCCTGTGCCACCATGTCCAGCTCCTTTTGTATTATTTTACCTTCTCTTAACTGTTCATCTTGATTTTTAACACTATCACATCAAAATATATCTCATCAACTGAGGAATGGATAAAAAAGATGTGGTATTTCTACATAATGGACTACTACTCAGCTATAAAGAACAATAAATTAGACATTTTCACTCTTAAATAGATGAGTACTGAAAATATACTTCTCAGTGAACTGAATAAATCATACATATGTAACTATTGCCTTGTTGCACTGGTGTGATGAACTGAAACAAGATGTATGTATATAAAAAATTAGTTAAGACAGTTATAGAAAAAGAATTTTGGAGCCGGGTGTGGTGGCACATGCCTTTAATCCCAGCACTCAGGAGGCTGAGGTAGGAGGAGCGTTGTGAGTTCGAGGCCGGCTTGGGCTACAATGTGAGCGCAAGGCCGGCCTGAGCTACACAGTGGGACCCTGCCTCAAAAAACCAGGGCTGGGAGTTTGGCTCAGTGACTTAAGCGCCTGTCTGACAGGCGTGAGGTTGTGAGTTCAATCCCCAGTGCCGCAAAAAAAAAAAAAAGAAAAAGAATTTTGTGTGAAAAGTAGTTTTCTCAGGGTCATCTTCAGATTTTATTTTTAATGCAAAGTGTTTATTTGAAAACAATAGAGCAATCATAACAAAAAAGATAGTCATACAGCAAGTTTCTCTTGATGCATTGAGGCAGAAGTTTTGTGGTAATTTGTTGGATAATGTTTCATGTCTATATTTTTTATCTTAAATAATTTCTGGGAATATAGTAATATGCAATATGAAAATGATTGTTACTGTCTTATTGGCTGATTGTTTTGTTTTGGTTTCTTATTTTCCTTTTGTTTAAAATAAAAAAAATATGTATCTCATCAAAAGCATCTTAGCTGTTCATTCATTTGTGCATTCATTCACTGTGGTTTTGGAAATTGAACCCAAGACCTTTGCCCTAAGCTACATTCCCAGCTAATTGTTTGTTTTTGAATTTAGCTAATTTGGCTAAATTGCCAAGTCTGTGTTTGAGTTTGTAATCCTTCTACCTCAGCCTCCCAGAGTGTTGAGATTATAGACCTGTTCCACCATACCTTTACTTTTTTCAGTTTGACTCCTGAATTATGTAAAAGATATTTGGGCTTGTTAAACTTATTCCTTTTATCCAGTAATCTGAATGTTTTACTTGTTTCTTACTAGGAACCTCATATCCTTACCAAGCATTAGTCTTACTGGGTCATGAGACTCGTTGAAAGTTCTGATAACACTAGAGAAAATAACGACCAGTGGTGTTTTCTGCCATTCTTATTTTCTGTGTTTTTTCTTCTGTGTCAGAATATCCTTATCTGAACTTTCTGAGTAAAGATAGAAATGTGATTTTTTTCTTTTTTTCCTTTTTATGAATGTCGAACTACACTGAACAAATATTTTGTTGTTCTTGAGTGAAATTAAGTTATCTATTTACATATTACTATTTTAAGGTGTTTCTGGAATACCTAAGGTGAACCTGGCATGTGTAATATTTGTTTTGAAAATGAGACTGTTACATATATACCTTTTGGTTTTTAATTAAATACTTAAAAGTATTGTTAACAAATTCAAATGTGCAGAAAAATACATATATGTGTATGTTTTAGAATTTAGCATTTGACCTTGGCATGGTGGTGCATGCTTGTACTAGCAGCTGTATGAGACAGGAAGGTTACCAGTTCTAGACCAGCCGACTATATAGTAGGCTCGTTTCCAACAAAGGATTTAGCAGTTGGACTCTTCATAGTTTTCTGACATGTAAGTTAGATTTTTATTTTTGTTTTTTATTTATTTTTTTTGCGGCACCGGGAATCGAACTCATAGCTTTACGCCTGCCAGACAGGCGCTTACGCCACTGAGCCAAACTCCCGGCCCTAGTTTTTTGAGGCAGGGTCGCACTATGTAGCTCAGGCCAGCCTTGTGCTCGCACTGTAGCCCAAGCCGGCCTCAAACTCACAACGCTCCTCCTACCTCAGCCTCCCGAGTGCTGGGATTAAAGGCGTGCACCACCATGCCTGTCAATAAGTTAGATTTTTAAATTAAGGAAAATCTTTTTGAAACTTTGTTTCAAATAGCATGTTTTTAATAATGTGTAACTCATTATTTTGACACTTTGATACTATTCTAGCACACTTTGACCTTTGTTCTTAATTGTTTAACATGTTCACAACAAGGCCTTAATTTGTATCTCTGCAGCTGGGCAGCTTGAGCCATTGGTGGTGCATGACATCAGGTGACATGGGACAGTCTCACTGCATGGTATCAGCTGCCCAATGGAACAGTTACACATGCACTACTGTGGTTCGTGCTGGTGGGAACATGTGAAGTTAGCTTTGTCTCTTAGACTTTGGCACCAACCTTTCCCATGACTATATTGGCAAGGGAAAAAAAATCTGTTTTATTAAAGAAGAACTTTAAAAACTAGAAAGATACAAGGGTTATTGGTGCTTGACTTTTGTTTACTAATAAAGTTATCGAAATGTGATTGATATTCTTGAGCTGAAACCTACTAATTTCCTGATTAATAGTGGAAGTTTAAGTATTACAGAACAAGATCGGTTGGATTGACTAGTGTTTTGTAGGGATACAATCGTTGTTTTCATCATTGTTTTATTTATTGTCATTCTGAATTTTTTTTTGTTGTTGTTTTGAAGTGCTAGAGATTGAATCCAGGGTCTTTACATTGAGCTACCCCCCTCTTTTTTTTTCACTTTTTATTTTGAGACATTTTGAACATGTGATCTTACTGCCTCAGCCTCCCAAACTGCTGGATTACTGGCAGGTGTTACTACATGCAACTGTGTTTTACTTTTATAACAATCCATAAAGCCACGAAGAATCTGTCACTTAAATCTGAATTCATTGGGAAATCTGGATTATGTTTTAAAAGTATATACAGGTGTGGATTTTATCTTCTTAGTTTCATGTGGTACAGGTAAAACA
This sequence comes from Dasyprocta punctata, assembly GCA_004363535.1. NCBI lineage: Eukaryota > Metazoa > Chordata > Mammalia > Rodentia > Dasyproctidae > Dasyprocta > Dasyprocta punctata. The sequence goes on from RJWM01030752.1 coordinate 15,707, forward strand.
TTAAGTCTGACAAATTGGTGTACTTCAGGAGTTGACAAGCTGGGATGGTGTGCTGCTCTGGTGTAGGAGATGATTTTGAGTATCAAACTCAGGTTACTACTAACTAGAAAAACTGAAGCAGACAAAAACTATCTCTGCTGCCTTTCTGCCATTTGTCTTCTGTTTATAACCCCTAGATATTTCTTTGCTTACGGCTTCTCAAGCATTTGCCAACAAAGTGACGTCATCCTTTATGTTCTCAGTTTATAAGAAGATGTGTATTAAAGTTACTCACAGAGAAGATTAGCAGTAGGGTTGATGGCTTTTGGCTTTTTTTGGGGGAGGGGAGTAGGTCTTGCTGTGTTGTCCAGGCTAGCTTCAAACTTGCTATGACCCAGCCTTCCAAGTAGTTGGGATTAAAGATGTGTGCCACTGCCTCCAGCTTTGCTAGCTAGTAGCTGGAGTTGTAGAGAAAGGTTCCTAGAGGAGAGGTGATAGCTGTCCCATCACTTTCCTTTTTTCTTCACTGCTGACAGGGAATAGATAGTTCTGAGAGTAATTTATTTATTCATTTATTTATTGTTGGTTTTATGATGCAGGGTCTTGCTATGTAGTTCAGGCTGGCCTTGAGCTAGCTTTGTTTTTTTTGTTGTTGTTGTTTGTTTGTTTTTTGTTTTTTGTTTTTTTGCAGTACCAGGGCTTGAACTCACAACCTCGCACCTGCCCAGCAGGCACTTAAGCCACTGAGCCAAACTCCCGGCAACTTGAGCTTACTTTGTATCCCAGGCTGGCCTTAAACTCATGGTGATCCTCCTGTCTGAACCTCCCGAATGCTGGGATTATAGGCATATACCACTACACCCAGCTCTTCATTTATTAGTTTTCTTCGGGTTCTGTGGGCTGAACCTAGTGGCACTGTGGCACATCCCTTACACTTTTTTTTTCTGTAAATAAGAATAAATTTACTTAACTTATTTTAAAGATTTAATGATATACAAAATGTAGGTAGTATATCTTTATTAACACACTTTTCTCTCCCCATCAGTATTAAACGCTATTTAAACAGCTTATTTGCTTCCCTTGTCTGTGTGAGATACACTACTGAATACAAATAAGCTTTACACTGTTCCCTTCCAAATTAAAATTAAAACAAGTACCTAGGAAACACAGAACAAATAAAGGAAAAAAAAATCAAGGCAGATGAAACATTTTTCTTCTCGTTGAATATTCAGAAGTATGAGGGCCAGTTAAGTTACATTTTATTGACCTAAAGTTGTACTGCAGTCTTCCAACATCACCCAGTGATGATCCGACTCAATTCATTTCTCATATAAGTACCACAAACAACATTCAAGTTCATATGCCCCTACACAGCCTTCAATGTAAGCAAGAGCTCATATCCATGTACTGATTGGTATGCTGTCCCTAAAATCTTTCGAGTAGTAGTGGCTTGCAGGTCATCCCTCCTGACACAAGGAGAAGGTCTGAGACTCCTCACAGGAAACATCCCTCAGCAGGAGTTACATTCTCCTTTCACATGGCTTTCTTCTGCTTCACAATGATTTGATAAAAAAAAAAAGTTTTTGAGACAGTCTTGCTAAGTTGTCAGCCTGGGCTTGAACTTAAGATCTTCCTGCCCCAGTTTTCTAAGTAGCTACAGTTACAGTCATGGGACATTATGCCTGTGTATTGTGTTATTTACAGTGTTTCTGCAGACTGGGTGCCAAATAGCAACTTAAGGGCTGGATGCTACCCTTTCACTGTTGCCATTTAAGAAAACAAATGTAGACCGGGTCTGAGATTCTTGCCATAACTAAAACCTCAAAAAATAGGGGACACACTAGTTACAGAAATAAGCAAAAAAGGAAAATCCCACTTGTGGTATGTACATGCTGTTCATTATAGTAGTAGACTGTGTTTGTGGTCACTTTCTAAAGTGGATTTTTCTATAATAGAGTTAACTTTGTTTTGACACCATTGTTTGAAAACATTTAAAATTTTTGTTTTCTCTTTATCTGACTAGATGTGATGCAGACCCTTCAGCCTTAGCCAACTATGTTGTAGCACTGGTCAAGAAGGACAAACCTGAGAAAGAATTGAAAGCCTTTTGTGCTGATCAACTTGATGTCTTTTTACAAAAAGGTAATTATTGTGGGTCTTCTGCTAAGTATGTATGTATGTATTTATTTATTTATTTTTGTTATTTTGAGACAGAGTCTCACTATGTATTCCAGGCTAGTCATGAACTCTTAATTGGCGTCAGACTCACAGTGATCCTCCTGCCTCAACCTCCTATGTGTGCCACCATGGCCAACATCCGCCAAGTATTTAGATAGAGATTTTGAATTCAAAACTTCCTGAAGGTATAAGCTTTATGGTAAAGAAAGTAGTCAGGTTTCTTTAAATATACATTCATGCTTACTTACATCTCTTGTGTTTGGAAGAGTAAGTTTTTTCCCATTCTTTCTTTTTTTTGTTTTTGGTACCGGGGATCCAACTCACAATCTTGCCAGGCAGGCGCTTATGCCACTGATCTAAATCCCCGGCCCGTTCGCTCGCTTGCTCGCTTGCTTGCTTGCTTGCTTGCTTTCTTTCTTTCTTTCTTTCTTTCTTTCTTTCTTTCTTTCTTTCTTTCTTTCTCTTTCTCTTTCTCTTTCTCTTTCTCTTTCTCTTTCTCTTTCTCTTTCTCTTCTCTTTCTCTCTCTCTCTCTCTCTCTCTCTCTCTCTCTCTCTTTTTTTGAAACAGGGTCTCAATATGTAGTCCAAACTGGCCTTGAATTCACAGTTCTCCTGCTTCAGCTTTCAAGTGCTAGCTGCTATTACACCCAATCTGGTTTTTTCCTGTGTTGACTAAATGGCAGCTGTCATACCTTTTAGGTCCTTCACAGCTTTTGGCTGCACCTAGTTGATGGTCTAGGAGTAACAGTTTAAGAATGTTGAAGCTGCTGATCAATGTTAAGACTTAGCCCCTCTATTATGGGGCTTGTTTATTTCCAAGAAGAGATGGGCACCATCTTTTCTCTTTGTGCCTTTCCTGTTTTCTTACCAAAGTCCTTGCCATGGTCTATGGAGCTTCCTTGAGGTTTCCCTTGCTGCCTCTCTAACATTTCCTGCCTCTCCTCCCCTGTTTTTCCATTCTGCCACATTGACTACATTATTGCTTTTAATTCGGATAAACATGTCCCTAACTTAGATACTTTGAACTCATTTTAGCCTTACTGAAACATGGATTTCTGTTTCCTTTATTTATGATCTCTTTTCAAATGTCGTAAATGGATGTTTTCCCTTGAGTGCCCTTTATACAATAAAGAACACCCAGTGCTTCTGGTCGCTCAGTCCTTCTTCAACTTTGCTTTGTGTTTTGTAGCTGCACTTGTCAGTCTCATGTTTATTTACCTGTTTATCCCCCCGCCCCTTGGTCTTTCCTTTTGTCCAAAGTGGAGACTTGGAACTTACAGTACTGGGTACATACTCAGCAAGTATTATGGAATTGATGAATAGGGATGTGGATAACACCAGTTGATCCACCCTTTGGTGATGAGAAATTATCTTTTAACTCAAATACCTACTAAGGAAGAAAAGATAGTAAATGTGGTTTTTTACTCTTAGGGCACAGGATTACATATTTTTTTTTTCATGCATTTTAAGTGGTGTTTTGTAGAAAGACAAAAACAACTCATGCATGCAGAATTCCTCCCCTTTATAAATGAGAATTTCTTTAATCCCAGCACTCAGGAGGCTGAGGTAGGTGGAGCGTTGTGAGTTCGAGGCCGGCTTGGGCTACCACACGAGTGCAAGACTGGCCTGAGCTACACAGTGCGACCCTGCCTCAAAAAACCAGGGCTGGGAGTTTGACTCAGTGGCTTAAGCACCTGCCCTGGCAGGCGTGAGGTTGTGAGTTCAGTCCCCGGTGCCGCAAAAAAAAAAAAAAAAAAAAAAAAAAAAAAAAAAAGAGAATTTCCTTTTTCTAAAAGTGTTAGTTTTTCCCATCAGCCCAGTAGTGTAACAAAGCTGCCTTCTAAAGTCTTAAAAAAAAAAAAATTAACGTACACTAAAGATGAGTCTTGTGAAATAGCCATAAAAAAGCAACACAAAGTAAAGATACTTGGGGTAAGAGGCACATGTATGTTTATACACCTAAGAACTTATTATAAAAAAAGCTTACAGAAGTTTTTAACAAAAATTTTTATTATAAAAGCAATACATATGAGGAAGAATTTTAAAATACACTTAAAAAAGTTTGAAAAATTTAAACCATAGCTTTACCATAAGAGACAAAAACACGTGCTTATGTATAGCTTTCTAGATTAGCACTGTCCAGTAGAATTTTGTGTGGAGATGGATATGATGTATATGTGTATCTTCCGTTTCAGTATGTATTAGCTAGTCAGTACTTGAAATGGGGCTTATAAGGCCAAGATACTGATTTATTTATTTATTTTTTTGTGGCACCAGGGATTGAACTCACAACTTCGTACCTGTCAGACAGGCGCTTAAGTCACTGAGCCAAACTCCTGGCCCTGGTTTTTTGAGGCAGGGTCGCACTGTGTAGCTCAGGCCAGCCTTGCGCTCACCTTGTAGCCCAAGCTGGCCTCGAACTCACAATGCTCCTCCTACCTCAGCCTCCCGAGTGCTGGGATTAAAAGCGTGCGCCACCACGCCCGGCAAGATACTGATTTTTAAATAGCCACTTGTGGCTAAATGTCCACTGTGTTGGACTGTTGGATAGTGCAACTCTTAGACTTATGTCTGTGTTTATGTTTTATGTTAAAGTAGAATTAAATGAATATTCTTTTTTTTTTTTTTTGTACCGGGGATCAAACTCACAACCCTGCACCTGCCAGGCAGGCACTTAGGCCGCTGAGCTAATAAATCCCCTATTTTTCAAGACAGGGTCTCACTGTGCAGTTCAGGCTGGCCTTGAACTCACTTTGTAACTCAGGCTGGTCTCGAACTCACAACGATCCTCCCGCCTCAGCCTCCCGCTGGGATTGAAGGTGTACGTCATCACGCCCTGCTTGAATATTCTTATATAATTTTTGTTTTGCTTCTTTTTTATAGTACTGGGGATGGAATCTAGGGCCTTGCACATGCCGTGCAGGTGCTGTATCACTGAGCTACATCCCTAGCCCTAATATACTTTTAAAAAATCTAATAGTGCGTCTTGAATATTGTTTAATATTAAATGTTTACTTTCCTCTTTAAAAATTGGTTATATGTCTTTCAAATTTTAAAAGTAACATGTATTGTGAAAACGCAAAGGGGAGTGAAGAAAGTATTTTGGTTATTACGGATTTTGAAGGGTCTGAGTCATATATTGTCTTAAAAGAGTACATACAAGTTGAGTTTAGTGGCACCCACCTGTAATCCCAGAACTCTGGGAGTTTGAAGCACAAGGAAAGACAGACAGACAAATTGACTGACTAGGGATGTAGCTCAGTGTAAAGACACTGGTTCAATTCCCAGTACTGGGGAAAAATATAAGTACATATAAGCCAAGTGTAATGGTGAACCCCTCTAGTCCCACCTACTCTGGAGGCTAAGGTAGGAGGCTCACAAGTTTGAGGCTAGTTTGAACAACTTAGTAAGACCTTGTCTCAAAAAAAAAAAAAAAAGTAGTGGTGGAGATATATGCAGTAGTTCTGTGGTAGAGCACTTGAATGGCATGCGTGAGCCCCTGGATTCAGTCCCCCTACTGCCAAAAACCAAAACCAAAAAAACACATGTAATACTGTTAACAAGAACTAACATCTTGGAACATCATGGAAAATTGCTTACTAAACAGGTTAGTAGTATAAGAATATTTATATGCAGATGCTTTTATGAATAATTGATATTGTAGAAATACCTATTCATGTAAAATGTAAAAATTGTAGTGTGAGCAAAGCCTGTGTTCAATTTTTTTTTTTTTTTTTTTTTTTTTTGGTGCCGGGGATCAAACTCATGACCTCGTGCTTACCAGGCAAGCATTTGAGCCGCTGAGCTAAATCCTCTACTCTCTATTTTTAATATATTCTTTAGCTGTTAATTAAGGTAGGACCAATTAGGCATATTTAAATTTGATTTGATTTTAATAAGACTTTGTTTTACTTGCTACTTTGTGCTACTTAGAATTGAACCTAGGGGCCTTTGTACTGAGCCACATCCCAAGTCCTTTTTAATTTTTTTCTTATTTTGTTAATTTGAGGCAGAGTTTAAGTTGCTAAATTTCCCAGGTTAGATTTGAACTTGCAGTTATCCTTCCTCAGCCTCCCAAAATGCTGTAATTATAGGTTTGAGTCATGATAGCTAACTAGACACTATAAATACTTTTGATGTTTATACTTCAGTGAATTCCATTAGTCTAAAGTTTCAAAGATAGCACCTTTAAAATATAAAAGATACTTTCATTCATTTAATTTTTTTTTTAGTAGCAGTATATGTTTGCTATACATAATACATTTGTCCTGGGGAGTTTGTATTTGTATATACTACTTTTTAATCTTTTTTACTTTCTCTTATTTTTCTTTCCCTTCATCTGTAGATCCCATTCTCATTTGGAAAAGGTCTACTTTCCTATTTTATATCATCTGTCTTCTATTTTGCTGTTTATATTGTGGGGTTCTCATATAAAGGAAACAATGTGATATTTAAGCTTGTGTGACTGATTTATTTCACTTAACATTATAGTTTCTTTCTTTTTTTTTTTTTTTTTTGCGGCACTGGGGATTGAACTCACAACCTCACGCCTGTCAGGACAGGCGCTTAAGGCACTGAGCCAAACTCCGGGCCCTGGTTTTTTGAAGCAGGGTCACACTGTGTAGCTCAGGCTGGCCTTGAACTCGCGTTGTAGCGCAAGCCGGCCTTGAACTCACAACGCTCCGCCTACCTCAGCCTCCCGAGTGCTGGGATTAAAGGCGTGCGCCACCACGCCCGGCTTAACATTATAGTTTCAAGGTACTTCCATTTTCCTTTGAATGGCTCAAATTTATCCTATTTTATGACCAAGTATTACTCCATTGTGCATATATGCCAAATTTTCTTTACCCATTTATCTGTTAAGGATATGTAGGCCATTTTGAAGGTTTAGGTATTGTGAGTTGTGTTGCTATAAACATGGGCATGCATGTATTACTGTAATCTGGGTTGAATGGAATTTCAATTTTCAGTCTTTTGATGAATCTCTCCATAGTGGTTGCACTAGTGATCTCCATAGTGGTTGCACTAGTTTGCAATTCCAACAATGTAAAAAGCGTTCCTTTTTAAGTTTTTGGTGACCACTGTTCTTTCTGGAGTTAGACAGAATCACTGTGCTATTTTAATTAGCAGGTTGTTTTTGTTTTTTTGTTTTTTGGTACCAGGAATCGAACTTCAGGCCTTGCACTTGCCAGGCAGGTGCTGTGCTGCCGAACTACACCCTCGGCCCCTAATTTGCAGTT
>RJWM01030753.1:0-23120 GCA_004363535.1 Dasyprocta punctata
CCTGCCCTGGCAGGCGCGAGGTTGTGAGTTCAATCCCTGGTGCCGCAAAAAAAAAAAAACCCTACCAACAAAGAAAAGCCCGGGCCCTGATGGATTCACTGCTGACTTCTATAAGAAATTCAGGGAAGACTTAATGCCAACACTCCTCAAACTCTTCAATGAAATTGAAAGGGAAGCAAGTCTCCCTAACTCATTCCTGGAAACAAGTATTACCCTAATACTAAAACCAGAGAAAGACCCAACCAAAAAAGAAAATTACAGGCCAATCTCCCTAATGAACATAGACGCAAAAATCCTCAATAAAATTCTGGCAAATAGAATACAGCAAGTTATCAGAAAGATTATACACCACGATCAAGTGGGATTCATCCCAGGAATGCAGGGATGGTTCAACATATGCAAATCAATACATGTAATACACCATATCAACAGGGCCAAGGACAAGAACCACATGATCATCTCAATAGATGCACAAAAAGCTTTCAACAAATTCCAACACCCATTCATGATAAAAACCCTACAGAAAATTGGAATAGATGGTCTCTACCTCAACCTGATAAAAGCCATACGTCATAAACCAACAGCCTACATCTTACTAAATGGAGAAAAACTGAAAACTTTCAACCTAAAATCAGAAACAAGACAAGGATGTCCATTATCACCACTCCTATTCAATATACTTTTGGAAACATTAGCCAGAGCAATTAGACAAGAGAAAGAAATAAAGGGAATAAGGATAGGAAAGGAAGAAGTGAAATTATCATTATTTGCAATGATATGATACTCTACATAGAAGACCCCCAAAAATCCATTAGAAGACTTTCAGAAGCAATAACTAAATTTAGTAATGTAGCTGGATACAAGGTGAACACTCAAAAATCAATAGCATTCCTGTACACAAACAACAAAGTCACTGACAGAGAAATAAGGGAAACCACACCCTTCACTATAACATCCAAAAAAATGAAATACTTAGGAATCAATCGAACAAAGGAAGTAAAAGATCTATACAGTGAAAATTACATTACTCTAAAGAAGGAAATCGAAGGAGATTTCAGAAAGTGGAAAGATATTCCCTGTTCATGGATAGGAAGAACAAATATCATGAAAATGGCCATTCTCCCAAAATTATTATATAGATTCAATGCAATCCCAATCAAAATACCACTTGCCTACCTCACAGAGCTAGAGAAAGCATTCCTGAAATTCATCTGGAACCAGAAAAGACCTAGAATAGCAAAGGCCATTCTGGGCAACAAAAGGAAGGCAGGAGGCATCACAATCCCTGACTTGAAACTATACTACAAAGCTACTGTGATAAAATCAGTATGGTACTGGAATCAAAATAGACCTGAAGATCAATGGAATACATTAGAAGATACAGCCACAACTACAAACACACTCAGCCACCTCATCTTTGACAAAGAGGCCAAATATGTACATTGGAAGAAAGAGAGCCTCTTTAACAAATGGTGCTGGAAAAACTGGCTCTCTATATGCCATAAACTAAAACTAGATCCATGCCTATCACCATGCACTAAAATAAAGTCAAAATGGATCAAAGATTTGAATATAAAAACACAGACACTAAACTTACTAGAAGACAGAGTAGGTAAAAATCTCGATGACAAAGGAGTAGGCAGAGAGTTCATGAACAAAAATCAGATTGCACGGGAAACACTTCCCAGAATCAACACGTGGGATCTCATCCTACTAAAAAGTATTTGCATGTCAAGGGAAATCTCCAACAGAGTGAAAAGAAAACCCACAAACTGGGAAAATATCTTAGCCAATTGTCCATCAGACAAAGGACTTCTATCTAAAACATATAAAGAATTAAAAGAAATCAGGCCCCTAAAATTCAAGGACTCAATCCAAAAATGGGCATCTGAGATGAATACACACTTCTCAGAGAAAGAAATACAAATGGCAAATAAATATATGAAAAAATGTTCAACATCAAAGGTCATTCAGGAAATGCAAATTAAAACACTGAGATTCCATCTCACTCCAGAAAGAATGGCCAAGATTAAAAAATCAACCAAAAGCAAATGCTGGAGGGGCTGTGGGAAAAAAGGAACTCTTCTCCACTGTTGGTGGGAGTGTAGACTGGTGCAGCCACTGTGGAAGTCGGCGTGGAGATTCCTCAAGAAGCTAGGATTAGAGATCCCATTCAACCCAGCTATCCCACTTCTGGGCATTTCCCGGAAGAATTGAAAACATGATACCACAGTGATATCTGTGCACCCATGTTTATAGCAGCCCAATTTGTAATAGCCAGATCTTGGAAACAACCCAAGTGCCCATCAATCAAAGAATGGATAAAAAAGATGTGGTATTTTTATACAATGGAGTACTACTCAGCTATTAAGAAAATTTGCATTGACACTTTTGTAAGTAAATGGTCATACTTGAGACCATACTCGTAAGTGAGATAAATCAAACCCACATGTGTAAATACCGTATTGTCTCCCTAGTGTAAGAAACGAAAAAGTATATATGATCCAAAATCTACAATGGATACTACGTAAGGGTGAAGAACAGCTCAAAGAGCAGGAGTAACTGGGAGGGGAAAAGGCAGAAAGAGAAAAGGGAAGAGGAAAAGATATAAACCTGCATATATGTATATGTAAGATAACTAGAATGAACACACTGTTCAATCTATTCGTTGTTGAGAAACAACAGTTAATATTCATATGATTGGATTAATTTTACATGTCTATATCTGTTGATGTAAGTAACCATTTTGAAGATAACAATGCGCAATGTTGCAAGCATTGTCAAGTTTCTGTCATCCGATTTTGTAAACCTGCAATGTTACTGTAGTGTATTTACTCTAGTCGTTTGTTTGTCTCTTTTGCTTGTTGTTTTTGTTTTATATGTCTTTTTTTCTGTTTTTTCCTTCGCTAAAATAAAAAAATAAATAAAATAAAATAAAGTGTACTTCTTCCAAACAACATTTGATTGGGTCTTTTTTTTTTTTAACTCTAGTCTGTAGACACTGATCTTTTGGATGTTCGTTTCACTTACATTTAATTATATAATTACTTATATGACTTGGTTTAATGCAATGATCTTAGTATTTTTTTCATCAGTTTTATCAGAACCATTTGATTTTTGTTCCTCTGTTCCTCCCTTGCTTTGTTGAGACAATATTCTCCTAGGTCCGTGGTTCTGTGTTAGGTTTTCTTTTAGCCCTTTCAGTTGATTCAAAAGTCTTTTTCTAGGGCCATGGTTCAAATGTGTCCCCAAATTTCATTTGCTAGAAACTTAATTGCCAAAGTCATATGTTAATGGTATTTGAGAAGTAAGACCTTTGGGAGATGACTGGATCATAAGCGTTCTGCCGTCATGAATGGATTAATCAAATCATTAATTAATGGATTAGTTCAGGAGTGCCTTTGTGATAAAAAGCAAGTTGCTTCTAGTTATCTTGCTTTCTCTGACCATAGGATCATCAGGACTGCAGAGAGCCCCCAACAACAAAGAAGGTCCTCTCAGCCTTGGACTTCTTGGCCTCCATAATCTTAAACTGAAAAACCTTTAATTGTTTATAAATTACTCAGTCTAGGGTATTCAATTATAGCAAGAGAAAAGGAACCAAGACATCTAGTAAGTCCAATATCCAAGCTTCACCAAGGACAGTTCAAGTCAAATTCTTTTTGTCCTATGAACAAATGATATATTTTGTTTCTTTGCAAGTCTCACAAAACTTTTTGTTGAAAGTAAAACATTTTGAACATTATAATGTGATAGCTAATAATCTTCTCCATCTTGAGTTTGTACTTGTAACTAATGTGTTGTTTGATGATTTTTCTAACTATTTCTGTAAAAAGTTTGGTATGGTTATGTTGTATGTGGTCACCAAAGTCTCTGTTTCACTCACTTAGTGGTTAGCTTATGATTTGGCCGAGTTCTTTAAATGGCTGGAACAAAACAGAAAAAGAAAAGAAAAGGAGAGGAGAGGAGAGGAGAGGAGAGGAGAGGAGAGGAGAGGAGAGGAAAGGAAAGGAAAGGAAAAAGAAAAGAAAAAAATCCCCACCCTGTCTCAGTTTTGCAGACTGGCCTGAGTTAGGGGACTAACTCTATACTTGGCCAATCGACTAGAAATTCTGGCTTTGTCTTTACTTTCTGCTCACACACAGCCTAAAGATAAATCAGAAGTATAAGCTTAGAGTCTTCTGTGAGTTTTTCTGTGCCTGTTTCTTGCCCTGGGCCTGCACGAAGTCTTCTGAATTCCTGGTAAACAATCTCTCCCTTTGCCCTGTATCTCTTTCCCAACCTCTCCCCGCCCCCCACCATTGTTTTTGAGACTTTCCACTGTTTGCCACAAATGTTGTCCTTTAACCCAAGTAGCTGAAGGCAGCATATTCCTTTAAATGGTCTCAACAAATGTCACCCAGGAGACCACTCCACCTCTTGAGAGAGTTTTGGGATGGGCAAAACAAAGGCAGGCCCCTTAGCTAGTGTGGTACGGCTAAAAACGTCAAAATATACAGCATCAACAATTCACACTCAAACTGTGAGCCACCATCCCCAAAGGTGCAACCAAGCCAGGGAATGAGGATTGATGATCAGGTAAACCATATTTAGCAGGCTGTTACTTCAGTAAGCATTATCCGATACTTGTAAGTTTTTTGACAGACATTAAAGCTAAAAAAGTTGAACCTGGTTTGGCCAGCCTGATCACTGCTTCAGGAGAGGGAAGAATCACTGAAGCTAGTCTTCAATTCTTGGTGACTCATGGTGCTCCTTAAAAGAGAACATTTCACAATTTTACTTGCCTCTTACAATGGTTACAAGGCGCAATATTTTGTACTTAACAATTGACATGTGTCCTTAATTTACTACAGTCTCTGCCTAAATAATATTAAGCCATCTCAGAAACAATGTAAGAATTCTACCTTGGTACTCTTAATTACTCACCAGTGCTCTTGCCATGGTTTGCCTCTACCTACGTTAGAAACTCCCCTTTACATTGTTATCAACTCTTTTCTTTTTTCTTTTTCCTTTTCTTTTTTTTTTAAGCAGGGTTTTGCTATGTAGTTCAGACTGGCATTTATTATTTGTTCTTGTTATTGCTTCCCTAAGAGATCTTCTATCTCTGGCTAATTTTAAGATTATTTCTAAATATAACTTACAAGAGTGATCATTCCTGCTTGGGTTTCCCTGAGCTTCTTGGATCTGTGGATTGGTATGTTTCATCAATACTAGGAAATGCTCAGCCATTTTTTTTCAATTATTTCTTTAATCCTATTTTTTTTCTACTCTCCTTTTATGACACTCAAGTACCTAAGGAGTACTCAATACATACATTAGTTTCATTTTGTGTCACAGATATCAAAAGCTTAGTTCATTTTGTCTTCTACATTTTTATGATTCAGTACAGATAATTCTTATGGCCTGTCTGTAAGTTGTCTCACCCTACTGCTGCAAATAAGCCCATCAAATGAATAATTCATTTCTGATAATGTTTATTTGGTTCTAAAATGCCCATGTGGTCTTTTGAGATAGAAGGGTCCCAACCTAACTCCAAAGAATGTTTTGGGGGGTTTTTTGTGTGTGTTCTATGCTTTCCTGTGTCTTCTCAGAACACATTTCTGCAGACAACCACTTCCACTGAGGGGTGCAGTCAAGTGGCCATACTGATTCCCTGGGTGGAGGTAGGACAGGGATTACCTGGCCAGGGGTCCTGGCTCACCCACTCACTTGTCCTCAAAGAGTGTGAAGTATACAGTCCCACAGGTCATCAGGCTACAGTAAGGGTCTTCCATAAAGTTAGTCCAGCACACAGGCTACATGGTGAGCACCTCTCAGGCAGGGCAGCCTGAAGCAAGACTGTGGAGCTGCAGTGGGGTATACCGAGACAGCCTGGGCACAGTGCTATGCCATGTGGTCTGAAGGGAGTCTTAACTCCCTCCCCACTGGCTGACTGCAGGGGCCTGACTGCTCCCACCACTGTCCTCTTGCCTAGCAATAATTGTGGTGAGACCTGCACTTAACTATACAGTGGGGATGATAAATCATGTTGGCCATGCGGAGAAGGGCCACCTGCATCTGTGTACTCTGCAGGCTACACGCATGCCTGGCTGAGCTGCCACTACTACTGCTGCTGCTACCACCATCACTGCTATTACCACGACACCGCAGGAACTACAGCTGCTGCCACCATTGCTACCACTGATGGCATTACTGCTACTACCACTGCTGCTACTACTCCCAACACCATTATTACCATTATCACTGCTGCTGCCACTGTTGCTACTGCTGCTGCTACCGCTACCTAGAGGGCAATGGATCTTGCCAAGGGAGTTTCCTACAGCCTCTAAAGGAGGCATTAGTTAGTGAGACTTCCGCCATCTCTTCTGAGCAAAATGCAGATGGACCCAATATGTACATACAGATTACTATGTCAAGTGCAAACCCAAGAACAACAGAGCAAAGAATTCATAAGGCATGTGCAGAAATCCTACAAGCATGTATGACAGCTGACTGTGTGCCTGCCCATGATCACTATTTTGGCTATATGAGCTTCACTCTCACCTTCTCAGATAGCCAGTCTGGGAACCCTATCCTTTTGTGCTCAAGCATAAGTCCTAATAAAGTTTCATTCAGATCAAACTGCTTTGCCTTGTTGTAATTTCTGTCTTGAATTGGGCAAAAGACCCCAAGATGGAGCAAATAACACTAACGGCTGGTAGCACTAACAGCTGGGAGCTGACAACACTAAAGCACTGTACTGTTGTATTTTTGTGATTTTTTTTTCTCAAATTGAGTAAAAAGAACACTTGGCAGACTGGCAATACTTTTTCATTTTCTATTTCCTACTGAAATTCCTCATCTGTTCAAACATATTTCCCACTCTCTTATGTCCTTTAGCACATTTATACTGGTTATTTTAAAGTTCCTATCTGCTAACTCCAAAATCTGGGTCATCTGTAAGTCTGCTCTTGTTCACTACTTGTCTTCTGACTTTAGAACACTTTATTTTCTTTGTTGCATTCTCATAATTTCAATCATATGCTGGACAACTGTGTAAAAAGGAAAAGAAACAGTAGAAACTAAAGTTAATAATATTTATCCCCAGAAGAATACGTCATGTCCTTTCCTCTACTAGGCCAATGCACTAGGAAGCTGAGTCACTGTAATAAATATTTAAGATGCATTCAGCTTTCTTTCAGCCACAGAGCTATTTACCTTTTAGATCTCTGGCTTTCTGTACAATAAAAAGATATCTCAGCCAGGTGTGGTGGCACACTCCTGTAATCCCAGCACTTGGGAGGCTGAGGCAGGAGGATTGTTGCGAGTTCAAGACCAGCCTGCGCTACAAAGTGAGTCCAAGGCTAGCCTGAACTGCATAGCAATACTCTGTCTCAAAAAGACAAAAAAAAAAAAAAAAAAAAAAAAAAAAAAAGATATCTCTACTCTGCTGCCCTGTCCCCAGCAGGCTACTGCTATGTACTTGACTCTTCACATACCTCTGAATTAACTCTCTCAGCTTTCTTGCACTATAGGCAGCCTCTGGAAATTTATAACCATGCACTTAATGAAGAACTCAAGAATCTCAAACTGTTCCTCATAGTCTTCCTGCCCTGCCCTTATTTTTTGGCATACATTCAACCCACAGTCAGTGAAGGTCCAATGGAAAATAACTAGTAGATGGGTGGGGGCAAACTCATTTTATGACAAGCATCCCTGGGGGTTCTGATCAATTAAAAGTTCCTTAAAAATTTAGCTGGCTTCTCTCTACCCTGTCTGTGGTACATTCTTAGCATATTCCACCATTCCCCATAGAATGAAAGCAGCTGCCCATGAGTATGCTTTGGTTCTAAAAAACAGTTGTAGCTTTCTGTAATTTAGTATATTCAGCAGTATAACTCAGCCAGAAAAAAGCTGTTGATATATGTAATATGGATGAATTTCAAACTCATTATGTGGAGTGAAATCAGACCAAAAATTAAATATATACCGTATGATTCCATCTATTTAGAATACTACAAAATGCAAACCAATTTATAGTAGCACAAAGCACAGTATGCTTTGTCTAAAAAGGGGTGGAGGAGAGAAGAAGGAAAGGATTACAAAGGGAACTTAGGAATCTTTTGGGGTAACTGATATATTTGTGATCTTGATCACAATTGCGATTTCAGAAATACATATGTATTTCAAAACATGATAATTGCTACATTCTAAATGCATGCAATTTATTGTATGTCAATGATTCTTCAAAGAAGATACTTTCTTAAAAACCGGACTAGCATCAATATAAACACACTAAGTGATTTTTGGTCAAGACAGCAATGTATCAGACAAGGAATATTCATTACTATTACAGTTCAATAGATAAATGTTACGAGCAAACATTTCATCAATTTTAAAAACATAATGAGCCAGGTGTGATGGTGCGTCCATTTCATCTGAGCACTCCTGAGGCTGAGGTAGGTGGAGCATTGTGAGTTCGAGGCCAACTTGGGCTACAACGTGAGTAAGGCCAGCCTGAACTACATAGGGCAAACCTGCCAGGAAATAAACACAGCTGGGAGTTTGGCTCAGTGGTTTAAGTGCCTGTTTGGCAGGTGCAAGGTTGTGAGTTTGATCCCCGATACCGACAAAAAAAAAAAAAAAAACACATAATGTAAGCCCCTATGAAAAAGAACCACAAAGCATTAGAACCATGTAATCTTCCACCAGAGTTAGTTTATATTAAAGACACTGAATGAGGTACTAAGTATCTTAATCATTAATCACATCAGGGACTGGGGTTGTCAGATTTGTTTTGCACATACTTATGCATCATCTCAAGAAAGAGAAGGAAGTATGATCACAGAAACTGAGACAAAATTGACAAAAGCTCACAAAAAGAGAAAAGAAAAACCATCACAGAAATTAACACAAGGCCAAATAAGCATTATAGAATACACAGTAAAAGAAGATAGAAATTAGAAAAGTGAAAACAAAATATAAATTAAAATACAGTTAATGCGTGGTAGCATCAGGCTAACAGTCCCACAACAATAATTTTAAAAACTTGAATAAATTACAAATATTTCTACAGGTATCAGAAAATTGTGGAAGCGAGAATCAGATGACCTAAACTTCTAGAAAAGATAAAAACATTTTTATATAAGCTAACAAATGCTGTTTTTTCCTTGAGAATGTTTGCTAACTCTTGATGTAGTACGATGTTTGAATATGATATAAAGGGCTGCTGTTAAAAGAAAAAGAAACTAAGGTTTTAGTACCCAAGGCACTGATGTAGTACACTAGAAATGTGAAAGTTTTATTAAACACATGATCCTATAGGACATTTTCTGAATTCTAAACCTATGCAGAACATCAAGGATATAGAGATGCCAAAATCTATGGGGGAATAAAATTTTTCTGAAACCTTACAGTGCTTTGGAAACAAAGACTTGCCAAGGGAAAGAACCTGATTCAAACACACAACTATTTTATTCTGAATGCATTTGCCAAATTTAGTGCCATGCTAAGATGAAAAACTTTAAAGGCCTAAAATGAATCTCCTACAGCATTTCTGGACCAAACAAACCGTAATACACTAATTGGTCTCTCAAAATCCCAGGAAGGTGATACCACAGAAGTAAGGGGAAACCAGAACCAATTTTTACTAAAATTGCAGCACAAATCTCATCACATCAATCTGTGATGAAATTAAAGCAATTACTCCCTCTCCTAGTCTACTTAATACAGAATGGGCATGGTGGCACCACCTGTAATCCCAGCACTCAGGAGGCTGAGGCTAGAGGATTGCTGCAAGTTTAAAACCAGCCTAGGCAACACAGTAAGTTCAAAGCGTCTGGACTATATAGTGAGACCACCTCAAAAAATAATAATAATAATAATAAATAAAAATTTTTAAAACTGCATTTAATATAGGAAAAGAGAAATTTTCCAGTAAAAGATTACAAAAAGAACCTCTAGTATTCCTTTACATGCAGTATCCAGCATACAATAAAAATTAAGTAGACATGCAAGGGAGCATTAAAACATGAACAATAACGCAAAAAGAACAGTGAAGACAAAAGTAGACAGTAGATGATGACTCACAGATGATGCAGATACTGATTACCAAACAAGAATACTTCTAACTGTCACTAGTAGGACAGAACAAAATTAAGAAAAAATGTAAAGGACCACGAGTTTGGTTCAGTGGCTTAAGCACCTGTCTGGCAGGCACGAGGTTGTGAGTTCAATCCCTGGTGCCGCAAAAAAAAAAAAAAAAGAAAAGAAAAGAAAAAATGTAAAAAGTAGAAACAGGTTTCAGAATTTTAAAGAGGATTTAAGTCATAAAAATTTCAATACATTTCAGACATTATAGTTATGAAAATTTTAATAATTGAAATTAAGAACTCAATAGATATTAAAGAATAGATTGGAAACAGAATAACATAGAATTAATGAACTCGAAGACAAATCATAGAAAATACCTAAACTGAAGCAAAGAAAAAACAGAGTGACAGAATAAGACAAAAGATCTGATCAAAAGGTCTAAAACACTTACAACTGGAATCCTTAAAAAAAGAGAGGAAAGAAGAAACATTCACAAAGATAATGCCCAACATTTTTTAAAACTGATTAAATACATCAACCTACAAATTTTGAGATTAGAAAGAAAATTATAACTAGAGAAGACACCAAAATGAAAAAAGGGTATAATTGGAATTCTAAAGTAAACTCAAAACAAGGAAAGATATAATATAGAAATATGATTATAAAGACAGATATGTCAGGAAGGTTTTCCTATGGGAAGATCAAAGAAGACTTAAGATACATTTTGTGCTGACAAAAGCTGATGTGAAATGCTCAGTACAAAACAGGACTACAAAGTTTATTAGACTATAAGAATTAAAAATAAAAATGACATTAAAATCACACCATCCTCAGATTTCTTCACAGTAACTTTTAATATTAAAAGATAGTAGAGAAATATTTTGAAAATATGTTGAAAACAAAGAAAGTATAACCAAGGATGTACTATGAAGCCAAGGTATCCCATAACAAGTTAAAGTACAAAAGCCATAAACCATTCTGGACAACCAAAAGCTCAGGGAATATATTATTCATGATCTCTTTTTAAGTAAACAATCAATAACGCTTTTAGGAATTTCACATAAAGAATGACAATGAGCACTAAATAAAAGTAACTGCAAAGCTAAAAATAAAGCAAATACGGCGATTAGAGTGGCAAACAATATAAATATTATATGCCCTAACATGTAAAAACAACAAACAAATAAAAAAAAAGGAAAGAAAGTGAAAGACTAAATTCACTGATAGCCTCATCTATAATCTTGGGATTCAAAGCACTTAATTTAAAACACACAAATCTACTAGTATTCAATGACACAAAGGCAAACACTAAGAAAGAAGTTTCTTTATTGAAATGAGGTATGGAAGAAGCCAAGCCCTCCCGGGGAGTTGGCGCCATGTGTGGGCCACTAAGAGGAGAAGCAGGCACCAGTCTTTTCTTGTGAGTCAGCGCCTTTCACAGACTGCAGGGGAGGTGAACAAGAAATCAACAAGAAGACAAGCCCTCCCTGTGAGTTAGTGCCATGCATGGGCTGCTGAGGGGAGAACCAAACACCAGCCATTTCTCATGAGTCGGAGTCATTCGTGGACTCCAGGGGAAGAGAACAAGAAGCCAACAAGAAGACAAGCCCTCCCTGCAAGCTGGCACCATGCGCTGGCCACTGAGGGGAGAACCAGATGCCAGCCCCTTCTGGCACATGGGCAGAGAGACAAGAACAGACAATGTCCCCCCTCCCCCTATATGATCAGTGACCAGCTGATCCAGAGAAACACAGGCTGCAATGATAGGTATTGAGGTGTAATACAACTTAATGCTTGTAGTGTTTAGTGTTTCACTGACTTTGCAGGCCTAAAGTCGGTAGTCTGATCATATATTCAAAGGATAACACTATGCAATGCAGCATCCATGGGAGATCTCCTTCTGAAGGTGGTAGCCATTATTAATTCCCTATTACTTTGTTTTGAAGTCCTATATCATTTTCATTGTTTTGTTGGGTTGGGTTTTATTCTGTTTTGTCTTGTTTGATTTTATTATATCCAAAGGCATGGGCAACTATTTCAAAGATAACAAGATACATTATGGTAGCCATTTTGGATTTACTATTACCTTGTTTTGAAGTTCTTTATTGTGTTCATTGTTTTATTAGTTCTATTCTGTTCTGTTTGATTTTTACTATGTCTGAAGTTATGGGCAGTTATTTTGAAGACAAGAGGCATTATAGTAACCATTGTTGATGTCATTGTCTTGGTTACTTTTTACATGTTGCTGAGACAAAACACCTGACACCCAAAATTAGGGAAGGAAAGGTTTATTTAGCTTACAGTTTTTGGAGGTTTCAGTCCACAATCAGCTGGCTCCAAGGCAGGGTGGCATGGCACAGGAACAACACTTCAAGGCAGCAGCCAAGCAAAAGCATCCAGAGTAAAAGGGGGAGAAGAGCAAGCTTCTTCTCCTCCTTTATATAGTACACAGGACACTCCACCCCCCTCCAGGGTGGGTGTAGCATCCACAAATCTTCTTGCCTTCCTTTGTGCAGGATGAGGATGTTTACAAAGTAAGACTCCTGGCTCCCTGCTGAGCCTCCCAGTTAAACTTTTGACCTTCTCAAATTGTAACAATGACCAGGTAACTGTGCTCTACACCCCAGGATGTAGAGCTGCTGAGTTACTTAATGAAGCTGCTAGACTTCTCAAGTTGACACAATGTATAAACTGTTGCAGTCATATTATCTTGTTTTGAAGTCCTGTATCACGCTGTTTTGTTTTCATTGGCTTCATTTTATTGTTTTATTTTGCTTGGCTTCATTCTCTTTAAAATAAAATTACCAAAAAAAAGAAAAGAAAAGAAAATCAGATGTGGAGAGAAAGAGCAATATACATAATTACTACTGCATTCTGCAGATTATTTTACACTCTCAGAAAATCAACTGGAAAAAATATTATCAAAATAAAAGTAAGGGCCAGGCATGGTGGTACACACCTTTAATCCCAGCACTCAGAAGGCTGAGGTAGGAGAAGCATCGTAAATTTGAGGCCAGTTTGGGCTACAATGTGAATGCAAGGCTGGCCTGAACTACATAGTGTGACCCTGTCTCAAAAAACTAGTCTGGGAGTTTGGCTCAGCAGCTTAAGCACCTGCCTGGCAGGCACAAGGTTGTGAGTTCAATCCCTGGTACCACAAAAATAAAAATAAAAATAAATAAAAGTAAGGTTGTGTATACAATGATGAAAAAGAATCCATTCATAAGAGCTACCAAAATATACATATATAGGGAAAAGCTTAAAAAATGTGCTTTAAGCTATCACTGAGAAATGTATATACCCAAGAGTCCAATATGTCCAACATCTGTGGCTTGTACACATATAGATATACAGGTACAAGCAGAAACAAGAACTACTAAGTATATACAGTCATTTGCTGAAGCAGTTTATCAGCAAAAAATTTTAAGTAATTCATATATCTGTTTACAAAGGATTGGTTAAATTATGTTACTTCTATATATTCAAGCACAATGAAAACTTTTTAAATAAGGAAACTCTCTCTAGGCTACATGAAATGATCTCCAAGAATACATTATTAAGTCACATGGAGAAAACTGCCAAACACTGAGTGTATTATTGTCCTGGTTACTTTTACTTTTCTCTCATTGCTGGAACAACATTCCTGACACCCAAAATGAAGGAAAGGTTTATTTATCTTGCAGTTTTTGGAGGTTTTAGTCCATAATCAGCTGGTTCCAAGGCAGGATGGCATGACACTGGGGCAACACTTCAAGGCAGCAGCCAGAGTAAAAGGGGGAAAAAACAAGCTCTTCTCCTCCCTTATATTGTACACAGGCCACCCCCAACCCCCAGGGCAGATGTAGCACTCACAAAATCTCCCTGCCCTCCTTTTCACAGGATGAGGATATTTATAAAGAAGAACCCTGGCTCCCTGCCAAGTCTTTCAGTTAAAACTTCTAAACTTCTCAAGTTGACGCAATGTATCAACCATAACAATTATACTGCTTTTAGGGCAATATATATATATATATGAAGAATATGCATTACTATTTGTTTATACTAATGAATACACACAGAAACTGGGAGAATACATAAGGAACAACTGAGGAAGGAGTGGTGAACTGAATGGCCAAATGAAACATCAGAGCAGTGTGCAGCTTTCTGTATTTGGTGATTTTTCAGCCTTATGACTACTACCTACTGCTACATATAAATCAAAACTGATCTGAATAGAAAAACAAGGTAGAATTACAATCAAATGAATACAATAAATCTTAACAGGAATAAAGATTAAATCCCTAACTTTAGTTCCAAAAGATCAACAAAACAAATATCAAAAGTAGTAAATTTAAGAAGCTTATTTAGCTTTGTTGATTTACTGTGATTACCAAGAAGTGGTATTAGTATTCGTGCCAATTTCATCAACAAAGCAGAAGCAAGTGACAAAATAGCAAAAGTTCAATTCTATTCGAAAATGGTCAGTCTGTGTATATTTTTTAAAAGGCACTAATACTGAGGATGTACCTCAATGGTACAGTGCTCATGTACCATATGTGACTCAATCCGCAGCAGCAGAAGAAAACAAAAGTAAAAGAAACACAGATAAAGACTATACCACAAATGAGTTAATTCTCTGTGGGCTACTGAGAAACATAATATAGAAACCCTAGCTTCACAGAAATCTTGACTTCAAAGAATGATCAAACTTGGGATATCACTGCAAACATTTAGCAGATCAGGATAAATAAAGACACAAACTTTCATTCAAATCAGATGACATTCAGTTGACAGAGAGAAGGTTGTTGTGAGCATTAAATGAGAGAATATGCTTTAAGAAATAAACTTAAAATATAAAATCTTAACTGTTAAAATTTCCTCCTTAACATGAATAGTTCCCAATCCCACAATGCAATATAACATATCAGGCCCTCAATGATCTTGTCTAAATAATTTCACAACTTTGCAACCTAACTGGTTGGAACTATGGGTAGTCAACTGCCTAATGTCTCATACTTTTCCACACATTTGTGCTTTTGAAAATGGTGTTCTGATTTTCCTAAAACACCCTTCCCCCCTTCCTGATTCTCATCCTCACTCCTAACTTCTGAAAATCTATAGGAAAAAAATAGATGAAAAATAAATCCATATGTACAAAGCTAAGTTTTACAGATAAAATAACTGAAAGGGCTCTTCTCAGAACATCACAGAGCAGCAACTGGAGCAGGGATTTTTAACATCACTTGTTCACAAAAGCTTGGCTTTATTAAAATCATTCTCCTTGCAAAAAATAAAAGATAACTCGCCTCCACATCCACAGTTTTCATATGTTGTAGACTTTCCTATAGCACCTTGAATATACCTATACCAAGTAAAAACATTAAATCACTCATTCTAAAAAGGCCCAGGAGAGGAGCACCAAGATAGTGGAGTGGTAAGCATCAGAGAAAGAACCTCTCTGAGAGTCACTATCCAGATGCTGGAATATACCAACATGAGGAAGACAAGAAGGAGGGAAGTGGGTCACCTGGACCCAGGAAGAATCTGAAATGTGAACTGAAGCCCACAGAGAGAGTGAAAACACAAACTTCAATGACGAAGGAGATAGCTGGCAGAACCTTCTCCCTGAGAAGGGGTTCACTGTGCAAGGGGAGTGGTTCAAACCTTCAGATACACAGTGAGGGCTGCTGACCCCAGAGTCCTCCAGAGAGAGAGGTGCAGCAGTGGAGGGGAGAAGCAGGCAGGAAGGACTGCACCATCTGGCAGTGAGTGCTTAGGGCTCACTCCTCCCACACAACACAGTGATTAGCCTGGAGCCATCTTGGAGACCGCCGGCTGAGCTCAGTACTCAGTGCAGCTACCAGCTCTACTTAGCGGCTACCAGCTGGGTTCAGGTCCACGGAAGGTGTGCTGACAGTTACAGGCCGAATGAGTCTGCTCTCCACCAGAAAGTGTAGGCTCGCTGAGATTAATCACTGCCCTACCCAAAACCTACTGCTGGCTTGCTGGGATAGATATGCATGGATCAGGACTCTGTCTCCACATGTTGTCTACCAGGGAAAGTAGAGATAAACCTGGAAATGGAATTTTTTTCTCTCTCTCTCTCATTTGTTTTTTGCTGTTGCAGTTGTACTTTTATTTTTGTTTTCAGTTTTTTCTCCTTCATTGTTTGATTTTTTTTTCTTTTTTTTTTTCAGCACCGGGGATCAAACTCACAACCTCGCATCTGCCAGGTGCTTAAGCCGCTGAGCCAAACTCCCAGTCCCAGTTTTTTGAGGCAGGGTCGCACTATGTAGCTCAGGCCGGTCTTGCTCTCGCATTGTAGCCCAAGCCAGCCTCGAACTCACAAGGCTCCTCCTACCTCAGCCTCCCGAGTGCTGGGAGTAAAGGTGTGCACCACCACACCCGGCTTGTTTGATTTTGTTTCTATATAAGTGTGAACGTGGTTTCTACCCACTTTGTGGTTGTGGTTCTGTTATCTGTTCATTCTTGCTTTCTCTGCAGTCTTCTGCACCAGTTCTCCAAATGAAGCATGATCTCCCCTTGCCATCACTTCTAATCTCTTCCTCTTCTTCCACTTCTCTATTTTTTCTTACCCCATTTTAAACTTTAACCTCTGAGGGCAAAACAAACATGTTAAGGACTTGTATAATGCATATAATTTTCTGGCTCGTTTTAGATTTTGTTATATTATCACAAATCTTGTTCATATAATTAAAAGTGGAAAATCAATGCTTACCTCAGTTTGTCATACTCTAGGCTATGTTTGATGCTGTTGCTACCACTATAGCCAAAAGTGTCATAATTGTTCTAAACAGCTGTTCTTCCACATATTCCATGACTGAGATTGAATAAGGGTCACAGAAAATACTGTGGCATGTTCAGTAAAGATGAAAGCGTCAGCATAAAAGGAGCCTACATGAGAGGAGATGTGAGAAAGAGCTGAAATGGAAAAAGGGACATGTACCTGCTCATCTCTAAGTATAGTGGAACATATGTAACATATACATTACATAAATTTGTGTTGAAAAAATTATCATTTGACTGGTGACCTCATGTTGGTTTGATTTAAGCCTCCTATCACAAGTAGCTGGAGCACAAGAGAAAGGCAGATGTCTAGATCTGAAAGAAGATGTCAGTCATCATAAACAATCTCAATTTTACATTTTAGAAGATTTGTATGCTTAAATTTGTACATTTAATATACTGTAAGATCAGCAATAATGAGTTGTCTTAGCCATATGAAACCTTTGTATTAGAGCATCTTTAAATCCTAAAACCTTATAGTAGAATATAGTAGAATAATACATTTTATAACTTTAGTTGAGGTGTCTCCCTTAAGGTTATGGAGATCACTGGGACCTCTGATCAATGAATAAGAACTGGTAAAATGTTACCAGGCAGCCACTTTTTTACTCTCATCAACTGAAATCCTATCCAATAATCTCTCCTCACCTCGAGGAATTTGGTTTAATTATTGGGATAATTTTCATTTTTTTATGTAGATGACTTATGAAAAACCCAATTACAACCTTTAGCATATCATTTTTGAACAATGAGAGACTCAATTCATGAGATATAAATGACAGTATCTATTAAATTTACACAACTGACAGGACAGCTAATCTGCCTCCCAGGGACTATATGACCGGCCCGGACTCCTGGAAGAGAACGAAAATGGGCCCCTCAGGGACTCACCACTCTGAGCCTGAGTGGCACTGGCGCGCGAGCTTAGAATCAAGGACAAACCCCCTCTGCCCAGTAAGCAACCTGCTGGTTCGGAGGTCTGGCTAAATTGATAGCAACTAAGGAACATTAAGCAACTAAATGCTAGTATTGTTTCATTGATTTTGCAGGCCTGGGGTCAGTAACCTGAGCATCTCTTTGGAGGATGACAGTGGGCAATGTAGCAAATATGGGGGATTCTCTTCTGTCTTGTCTTCGGGGCCCAATGTGGTTCTCGTTGTTTTTCTTTACTCTATTTTTTTTTGCTTTATTTTATATTCTGTTTTTATTGGTTTTATTCTGTTTTGGTTTTGGTTCAATTCTACTATACCTGTTGGAACAGTCAGCTATTCTGAAGATAACAAGATATACTATAGTGGCTATTGTTTTCATAGTGTCTTTCTCTGAAGTTCTGTACCAGTTCTGCAGCTTTGTTTTGATTGACTTTGTTCTGTTATGTTTTGTTGGATTTTACTATCTTTAAAATAAAAAAAGAAAGATATGATATTTTCATACAATGGAATTTCAAAAGGAAATTCATAGAATGAAAATCAAAAAAGAGAAAACAATTGTTCCACACAACAGCAGACCAGAAAAAGCAAGAGTAACTTGCCTATCAATTGCAGAATGGATAAGAAAGATATGATATTTCCATACTCAGCTATAAAGTAGGATAATCTTGAGGCTCTTGTAGGCAAATGGCTGCAACATGAGATCATGCTCATGTGTGAAATGATTTGAGCTCATATGGGTGAACACTAAGTTATCTCCCTAGCATAAAAAACTGAAGGATTTAGTGGGATCCAAAAAAAGCAACAGATGTTATGAAAGTGATAGGGGAGGAAACACCTAAAAAGGGAAAGTGGTAACCACTGTTAATTTCCTATTATCTTGTTTTGAATTCTTGTATCATTTTCATAATTCTTAGGTTTCATTTTATTCTGTCTTGTTTTGTTAGACTTTACTGTGTCTGATGGTATGGGCAGCTATTTTGAATATAATGGGATGTATTATGGTAACCATCATTGATTTCCTATTATCTTGTTTTGAAGTCCTATAATGCTTTCATTCTTTTATTTTTATTGGTTTTATTCTGTTTTGTTTTGTTTGATTTTATTACATGTGATGGCATAGACAGCTATTTTGAAAAAAACAAGAGACATTATTGTAGCCATTATTCATTTCCTATTATTTTGTTTCGAAGTCCTATAATGCCTTTATTCTTTTGTTTTGATTGACTTTATTCTGTTCTGTTTTGTTTGATTTTATTGTGTGTAATGATATGGATGGCTATTTTGAAGAAAACGAGAGACATTATGGTAGCCATTGTTGATTTTCTGTTGTCTTGTTTTGAAGTCCTGTTATCACTTGTATTGTTTTGTTCTGATTTGCTTTATTCTGTTTTGTTTCATTTGTTTTTATTCTCTTTAAAATAAAATTTTAAAAAAATAAAAAATAAAAAAATAAATTTACACAACCAATTACAACATAATGTTAACCCGCTGGCAACTCAGGTGGAACCATACTTTTAGATATATAACCCATATTAAATGTTGAACAGGGGGCCAGGGATTTAGCTCAGTGGCACAAATGCTTGCTTGGCAAGTGTGAGGTCATGAGTTTGATACCCAGTATCAAAAAAAAAAAAAATGTTGAACCAATGATCCAAAAATGGAAAAGGAAAACACTGTTGAGCTCAAATAAAAAAATCAGCTGTTCATGGATGTGACAAACACAAAAATATATATAGTAGACGATCTGTATAGATGGAACATAGAAACATAACTCTGTTATACTTTTTACATTTGTGAGTATAAATAGATTAGTGAGAAAGTTTTATAAGTTAATCAACAGATTTTTTGAGATAAGAATCAAAGGAATAAAACCTGTATACCTGTGAAAGCAAAACAGTTATTAAAACAGTGTGGAAGTGTGGGAGACATAGAGAGACCCATGCCCAGGCCCAGAAGTTGTCACTAGTGGGATGGGGGGGGTAACCCTGGAGGGCAACGTGGGAGGGGACGTCCCAACAAAGCACTGCAGTAGTTGGCTCACCTGCATGGATCTGTGAGGACTGATGGGGGTTGGTGGTGGACAGAGGCCAGTAACAGTAATGGCAGAGGCAGAGAGAAGAGGAAAAGAAGAAAGGCTCACAGCAGGAGGGGACTGGAACCATGGGTAACCCCCAGGAGTTGCACACATGGCACCATCTGTTTGGTCTTCCGTGGTGTGAGACAGAAGAGAGAAGGGAGAGAGAGAGACAGAGACAGAGAGAGATAGAGAGCACAGAAGAGAAAAGGCCTTTAATTCAGGGCACGGGAGGGCTGTCAAAGAGACACAGGCACCCTCTGGAAGCTTCAGGAAAGAACTGTGGGCTTCATTTGCAATTTGACAGGGGTAGGAGTTAAAGGGGCGGATAAAATGACATTTTGACAGATGACTAGCAGAGTATTTCCACGTGCCTGAAAAGCAGGTGGGTTCACAAGGAGTGCAAGGTCCTAAGTTTGATCTCCAGTACAAAAAATAAACACACAAAATAATGCGGAGAGGCGTTTTACAGGAAAAATTTGTCAAGACACAATGCCAAAGAACCAGGAACTGAGTCAAATAAGCAGCAACTTCTTATCTCCAACATATTGAACAGGTAGGATCTTCCAAATGACTCAAAACCCAAAACCAAGCTGCTCCTGGATAATACCTTGGAGAAGTAATCATTTCTTAAGGATACTAAATACTAGCAATAAAGCAATTCACCATATGCAATTTATAAGCATCACCCCCAGTATTTAAAAACAAACAGAAAAAATAAGAAGGCACTGAAACCCGGGCGTGGTGGCTCACGCCTTTAATCCCAGCACTCAGGAGGCTGAGGTAGGAGGAGCGTTGTGAGTTCAAAGCCAGCTTGGGCTACAACGCAAGCACAAGGCCGGCCTCAGCTACATAGTGCGACCCTGCCTCAAAAAACCAGGGCTGAGGAGTTTGGCTCAGCAGCTTAAGCTCCTGCCCTGGCAAGCACAAGGTTGTGAGTTCAATCCCCAGTGCCGCAAAAAAAAAAAAAAAAAAAAGGCATTGAAGATGCAACATGTGACATCCAGTTCACCAAAGGCAAACAGAGGTGGCAATCAGGTGGGATAATCCAAAAGCCTCACACCTAGCCTCTCTAAAGTGGTAACAACAAAGCAATTGAATGAGGCTCCGGAAACAATCAAATCTGAAATAATTTCTTAAATAACAGCAGAAAGGGTGTCCACAATAAACATGAGGCTTAGTGTCACTAGAGCAGATACAGAAAATAAAACAGGAGCTGAAGAAAATGATGGAAGTCATGAATCCTCAGCATAAGAAAAGAAATGGAACCCATAAGGCAGATTCAAGCAGATATCCATGAGAATAAAAATTCTATCGAAACTATTCACAGAAGATTAACCCAATGTGAGAACAGGATCTTAGATACACAAGACAGGTTTATGGTTAGCTACCATAAAAAGAAAGATTTCTCAAAAGCAGCAAGGGACCATGGAAAAGCAATCTGACAGCTGCTAGATGAGGCCAAGAAGAATAATTTAAGATTGAATGGAGTCAATGGAAAAGCAGGAGATAGCACACATGATACTTAAAAAACACCGTTCACAGACATCATGGCAGAAAACTTCCCTGGTAGAGAAAAAGAATTTGACGTGCAGGTAAGTGAGGCATACAGGACTCCACTTAGCCATGATCAAAAAATCTACAGCCAGGCACATCATAGTGAAGACTCCAGAAATTCAACACAAGAATAGAATCTTAAAAGCTATTAGGGAAAAGAAACAAAT
This sequence comes from Dasyprocta punctata, assembly GCA_004363535.1. NCBI lineage: Eukaryota > Metazoa > Chordata > Mammalia > Rodentia > Dasyproctidae > Dasyprocta > Dasyprocta punctata. Next base: position 21,588 of record RJWM01030753.1, read on the forward strand.
CATTTATAAAGGAAAGCCAACCACAATCACAGCTGACTTCTCAGCACAAACCCTCAAGTCAAGGAAGTATTTAAAGTTCTAGGGAAGGAACTAAGATGGCTGACCTGATAACACCGCCATAGGGAGACTCTCTGGAATATACCATCCAAATGCTGGAATACAAAATAATATAATAACAGAAAGAAGGAAAGGGGAGGGAGATGGGTCCTCTGGACCTAAGATAAGTCTAGGATGAGAACCATAGCCCACGGAAAAAGTAAAAAAAGAAGTAAACAAACAAAGGTGGCGGCGCCTCTGACCCGAGCTGAATCCAATTAGTGGTGGACTCAAAGTGGGAAGGTGTGATTAAAGTGCTCGCGATGCGCGATTGAACTTCTGCGGCTAAGGCGGAGATGGCGGAGGCAGCGATCGATCGTGGAAAGAGGTGGTCGTGAGCTGGCAAGTGAGTAAACTTGGTGGGCCCCAGCCCCCCACCCCCCACTCCCGAGGGAGAGCGAGGAACAGGCATCCACCTTGAGACTGGAACCGCACCTAATTAGGCACGGTTCCTTGCCCACACCAGGCCCTGGAGGGTCCTGGCAGAATCTGCACAGGCGCCCTGGGGGTGATAGAGGAAGTTAGGTGGATGGCCCTATCCTCGCGCACTTCACCAGACATCTGCGGAGCGGAGGTGGGCTGGGGAAACCAGCAGAGCCCAGGAAAATGCCAAGACGGAAAGGTAGAGGGCGCTCTCCGGACTCCGATACAAGTGGCACAAACCCAGGTGACGCAAATGCAGACAAGGTTGGAAGTCCAAAAATTAAACTCTCAGAGGAGATGACAACTGACGTGGGGAGACAACTCCATGAAGCTATGAAAGAAATTAAAGCGGCACTGTTAGCCCAACTGAGAATTGAAATGAAATACATAATAGGGCAATCCCTAAGCACCTCTAAAGGAGACATAGCCAGAAAGGTGGAAGATGGAAAATCAAAGGAGACTGAGAATGAAACAAATAAAGACTTAGAATGTATCAATCAGATTCAGAGAGATTACCAGGAACTTAAAGACTTCAATAAAAGTTGGCAGAACCACCTGAGGGAGACTAAAGATAGTCTTTCATATCTAGAAGAAAAAATGGCCGCCTTGGAGAGAGCGAGAAAACACCTGTTAAAAAAAAGAAGAAGTCAGGAAGTGGCAGTGCAACAGCTGCAAGACAACCCAAGGAAATATAACTTACGAATAAAAGGTGTGAGTGAAAAAGCAGGGGTCAATACAAATCAAATTAAAAGCCTATTTACAGAAATAATTACAGAAAAATTTCCAAGTATGGGAACCAGAAGAGACTTTCAGACAACTGAAGCATATAGAACTCCAGCTAAACTTGACCATAATAGGCCTACACCCAGACATATAATAATCAAGATTCCAGAAATTCAACACAAAAACAAAATATTAAAAGCTATTAGAGAAAAGGGACAGATTACCTACAAAGGAAGGCCCATCAGAATCATGACAGACTTCTCAACACAAATCATCAGGTCAAGAAGAGCC